>CAIGQV010019090.1:6278375-6295996 GCA_903798115.1 Danio jaintianensis
TGTGTGTGTGTGTGTGTGTGTGTGTGTGTGTGTGTGTGTGTGTGTGTTGTATAAAGCTCCTTTCACCAAGACTTTTGCCCCCACATTTAATGGCTTGCCATTAGAGAAGATGGCTATGAAATCTTGCATCCACCATGGAATAAACAATAAAAAAAGGTAATGGCATCTTCACAATTCTGACTTTCTTTTTTAAATCTCACAATTTGGATGTCATTTCTCATTATTGCAATTTATATCAATGGATTTTTGCAATTCAACATCACATTATTATGATTTAATAAGAATTTAAATTATTACAGACTTGTATTTGCAAGTCCAGATCTTAGAATTTCTAACCTGATTTCTCATTTTGAGATACAAATAGTAATTGTGAGTCAACGTTGAACTGCAAATTAATGGATCCTAAGTTACAAAGTCATATTTGCAAGTCAATATACCTCCATTCTGACTTTTTTGCTCTGAATTGTGAATTCATATTTCCCCCCCCCCTAAGGTTTTAAACTCGTAACTGCAAGTAAGGCTCTTTCAATTACTTTTTTTTCTCACAATTGATAAATAAACTCAATTAAACTTTTCGCTTTTGTACAACTGTACGGTTACATCTCACATTTTAGACATTTCGTTTCATAATTGCAAGTACACATGTCACTGGTGCAAGTTATAGTGTTGCAATTGCAATTCAGTATCTCACAATTCAGATTTTTCTCTCCTCAGAATTGCAATTTGGTATCTCAAGTTACAAGGAATGTAGCTTTTTCCCCCTCCACAGAATTGTGAATTAATACCTCATAAAAACCTGAGATTGTAAGTCTGATTTCTGACCTTTTTCTCAAAATTGTGAATATAAAATTTCCATTAACAACTCAGAATTGCAATATATTTTTTCTCAGAATTGCAAACTCGTATGCCTGAATTTTGAAAACAAAAACCCAAATAGAAAGATATAAACTCATAACTACAATGGGGGGATAATTATGAGATAAAATGTTGCAATTACCCTTTTTGATTAATTTATCCAGTGGCAAAAACAGGCTGCCATAGAAAATGGGCAGCGAGATGAAATTTCTACCCTCTGACTTTCTTTCTTTTCTTCCTTTCTTTTCTCGCAGGCCTCTTCCAGTCCTTCTGGATATTTGCATTAGACACTCATTTGAGAGTCGGCGCAGAAGTATAAAAGTCTTCTGTTCCTTTAAATCCTACCCTTGAGGAAAAATGTGTTCCCAGAAGACACCAGGACCCAAAACACAAGGGGGAAAAAAGACAAACAAGCAGGAGGGGGAAACTCTGTGAAGCTCTGAATATTTTCCCCTGTAATTTCGCTTTCATGTGAATGAACCGCACTGGTCTATTGTTTGCCTGCAAAGTGCTCTCTTAATATTAGCGAATTACACCAGCTTCCTCTGTTTTCAGAGAACATCCTTTGCAGACTGAGATGGAGATTTTGCATTTACCTTATTTATTTATTTTCCAGTTAATTTCTCCGCAGCTTAACAGCACCTGCTTGGATATTTCCTAGTAAAAGCTTCTGCAAATGTTTTGCTTTGTAAACATTACCAAACACAGTTTTTGATTTCACCCTCCTTTCGTCGAAAGACACTGTGCCCAACTATGATCCTTGTGCCAAATTGAAATTTGATTGCATTGAAATCTATTAATAATTCATGAATTCCTGATTAGGGATTACTCTATTAAGCAAAACTGATTTCCCCTCATACTAAAGTGTGTTAAAACACACAAATTTGAATAAAACAGTTTTTTTTTTTCATTTCAACAAATTAAAGACAACTGGGTTAAATGCTCAAACAAGCAAAGAAAATCTGCATGGGCGTCCTCAGCCTTACGTAAATGACCGTAAAGCAGCAAATTGTCAGAATAATAGGAAGAGACAGTTACGTAAGGCTTCATGATTTGGCGACTTTGTGGAGGAGGAGGAGAATTGTTGCTTTGAATGATGGTTTAAGAGCTTAGATTATCTAGTCAAGGTAACTCATCCAAATAGCTGATAGGATCAGATGTTTCCTACGCATTTCTAGATTATTTTAAGGCAGAAAAATTATATGCTCTAAGCTTTCGTCTTCCCATTCTCCTGAATGGCAGTTTCTCCACTGGAGTATCAGATTATCTAATACTCTAATATAGACCACTGTTGGACTGAAATATTGCTGCAAGAAAAAAAATGACTTTGTGGAATAAATAACTTATGATTATCAATCTTCAGAATGTTTTACCTTGACCATTCATTTCGGATTGATTTATTTTAGATTGCACAGTCAAGAAAGTACCAATTCCCACTATTAACTACTGGCTTATTACCTGCTTATTATTACGATATTGGCTGCTTATTAGTTCTTATACAACTTGATCTTATTCTACATCTTAATGTTTTGTTAATAGCAAGAATTGTACCTTAAAATAAAGTGTGACCAATTGTTTTACAGTTTTACAGAAGAAATGGACAATTTCTGATATTTCATCCATTTATTTCTATGGTCTCTGGAAAAACTGACTGAGTTGCACAAATCTGTCAGAAAGTCAATGGATGTCAGGGCTGTAATGAGATTTGAGGTTATAAAGGCACATATGATCCAAATCGGGTCCTCCAATCTTTCCAATTCACACCATCTCTGGTTTTATTTAGCTGTCGTGTCATGCTGTTGTGTTAATAAACAGACCAATTATCAAAGATTTGTATTCAGGCTCTTTTTTTTGAGTTTGAACTTTACCATGCGTGCATTATGGAGCACAACAGAAATGAGCACAATAATAAACAATAGTAAACTAATAAAAAATAATATTTATATATTTTTGGCACACAATGTATAGAATATAACTATACATTTGAAAATAGTTGTTCTTGACATAATGATGCAGGTATTTGTATTGCATTCAAATACAGCCCTTTTTGAGTTAAAGCAAGCTGTTTTAGTTAACTGTTTGTTACCAAATAGAAGAGTAATAAAAGAGTAAAGAAATACCTCCTGCCCAAACTGTACCAAAAGCATGACACATAATCACAATGAATATCAAACATAAAAAAATTTTTTATGAATATTTTGCATTTGCCATCTATGCTTTTCTTACTTAAGAGTTTTTAATAATCTAAATCTAAATAATAATAATAATAATAATTAAGAAACATTTTCTAGACAAGTAAAAATATTGTTTTGTTTTCAGAAATAATATATCCAATTTAAGTGTGTTTTTCCTTAAAAAAAGCTAACTAATCTGCCAATCGGGTAAGTAAAATACTCTAAGTAAGAAAAGCCTATTTGCAGGGATAGTCTTAAATGAATAGTTCACCATAAACTGAAGATTTGGTCATTATTTTCCTCCCATCACTTGTTCCAAACCTGTTTGAGTTTCTTTCTTTTGTTAAACACAAAGGAAGATATTTTGAAAAAAGCTGGAAACCTGTAACCATTAACATCCATAGTATTATTTATTTTTCCTACATGGAAGTTAATGATTACAGGCTTTCAGCTTTCTTCAAGGGTGTGGAACCACTTGAGAGGGTGAGTAAATAGTGAGTGCATTTTAATTTTTGGGTGAACTATCTCTTTAAATATCCTGTTCATACAATTTCATCTTTATACCATAATGTACTGTATATTAACGTATGCAAAAACTGAGTGACCACATATCTGCAAGGGTAATGCAATGCATATAACATATTTTGGTATTTTGGTTTAATCGCAAATACCTGAACATATGCATCACCCCACTACACATTTAGATTTTTGCTGTGTTTAATTATGAAAAAAAAAAACAAAAAAAACAAACAAACATATATATATATACTCTCAATTCCTGAAAAGTAGCAAGGTTTCGGTCCAACAGTGATTATTTTTTATTATAATGATTTAAAAATAGTAATAGTAAAAAATAATAATCAACATTATATTATGTATACCATATAAATTAAAGTGATTCAGATAAAATATTCCATTTCCATCAGAACAACAGCTTGACATTGCCTTTCAGATTCAGGACACAGAAAGTGGTATGGATTTTCTGCAACACTGCCATTGAGCTGATGTCTTGCTGTAAGGAGCGTTTTATGAGGTTGTAAAGTTCTTGCGACTTACTCAGAATTGAAATGCGGTAGGCAGGTAACCCTATTAGCATTTACCTAACAACATCAAGCCTATACTTGATACATCATGCATGAAGCCTCAGAGCACAGTACAAGCCACTCTCACTGAACAAGTAGATATTATTTTAATTCACCGGGGCGTCTCGAGAAATACAAACTGCAGGAAAAAACAAAACAAAAAAACACTGAACGCTGGATCACAATGGTTAGGGCACACAGAATCAAAGTATTTATATATATATATATATTTGAGCGCTGATATCAATCACTCTGTTCCCCCAAACAGATGTCAGCAGAAGAGTGATAGAAAGAAAATGAAAATCTATGATGCCAATGAGATGAGGAACGGCAGATAGAAAAATATCAATCTTCCAAATGAGGGGTCATATCAAGTCTCTCTAGAGCATTATTCTTTGATCAGGGCGCGCGTTTCAACAGCTGAGGCTTCTGTCCTTTGCACAAAACTCTGTGTTAAAAGAAGCAAAACAATATGTTTCTTTATACTCTCTATTTACAAGATAAACATACGAAGATATAACTGGTGCCGGAGACCGCCAGGACACGTTTGGAAAAGTCTGTGATCGTCTTGACAGCGTCAGGTCTCTTGAAGAGATTGAGACGTGACAGTTTGAAATCCGTTTCTTACCTTGTCGGCTTGTTCCTGTGACGTCTTGTTGGAGTGTTGCTGTTTTTATCGATCCATGTCTGTTAGAAACATGCCAGTGTAGAGTTCTGAAGGGGCCCGAGAAGGCTCCTGAGAGACGGCCGATTGAGTCAAAAACCAGTCACTGGTCCGTTGGTGTTGAAATTTGCAATATCCACACTGACCGTTGGTGAGGTACCACAAGTCCACATTCATTGTGTGAAGTCCAAACGCACAGGCACACAGGGTGAAAAAAAAAGAAATCTGTGTTTACAGGCAATAATTCCATATTCTCTTGTTATTCCGAAGTCCTTTAAGGGTTGAAATGGAGTAAAACATTTATAAATAAAAACAAAGTGAACTTTCTATGCAACTTGATTCAAATGCTGGATGGTGAGTAAAACGGCAAACTGAGCGATGCAGAATCAGTGTAACATGACTAATGGATGACTATAGTCATCTGGTAGACTAGTAACAGTCCAGTGTTCACAGAAAAAATGCACAGGAGCATCTGGTCTGCCTTAATCTGAACTCAAAGTAAAAATGAACAGGCCTTCGATGCTATGGGAGACCGGCGGCTATTGCAACACTTATTCAGCACATGCTTAGTAGAGATAACTGTCTGCCTGAGGAAATGTGTTATGGTTTTGGTGAGAAATAACATTGTTTTTTTGTGTGTGTGTGTGTGTGCGTGTGTGTGTGTGTGTGTGTGTGTGTGTGTGTGTGTGGATGTTCTGTATTTTTCTTCCTATATTATACATTTAAATTAAAACCGATAATTTTTGCCCATTTCATTGAATTATATTCAATATTATTATGTCATAGTATAATTTTATAAATGTAATTTGTTTATAATGGGTCAAGTCAAATTTTAAATATTTCAATAACATACTTCTTAGGGTCTTGCTAAAAGGTTATACATTTTAAAATTGACATTCTGCTATTTTTATAATTAGCTTTTTTATTATTTACTTTAAATTTTATTTGACTTTTACTGTATTTATTGTTTACTTAAAGCTTCATTCTTTTACCTTTAACCCATTTAATAATTAATAATGTATCTGTGTTACCTATTTGAATTTATATAATAAATTGCTTAAACACACGCACACGCACACACACACAAATATATAGATTATTATCTAATGTAATAGTTTCAGTAATAGAGCATTTCAAATCAAAAATCCAATTTTTCTGATGTGCTATTAGGGAAGATACAATGCGTTAATCAATTTTTTTTAAGTGCGTCCCAAGTTATTGTCACAATCGAACCCATAACACTTACTTGTGTTGAATCCATTTACTGATACTGTTACTGTTGGCACATATATGGCATGTAGATTTGTGGCATAGTTTGGGTTATAAAAGAAAATTGTAATTACAATAGTTCCCGGTCTCCCATACATATCGCTGTTTCATCCAATTACAGCAATTTCATCCATGTAACTGCTATGTTGAGTGACATCTAGAGTCAGAAAATCTCTCTGTTAACACTCCCTGACCGGAGGTGACTGACCACCTCTTCCTGAACTCAGCTAAAGAAAATGAGCAAAATCAGTTTGTTCAGCTTCTCAATTCAATTGCAGGCTCTTATTACAGGTTCAAGTGGTATTATTAGATTGTTTCCTCAAAATGGGTTTGAAAGATTGTTTTGGTCAGAAACAAGTTTTGCACAAGTATGTGAATGAGAACGACTCTAGCTAAGCTCCATTTTACATGTTATTGTGAAATGTAATTCAAGTAGTTCTCGGCATTCCCACCAACAGATTGTCCGTTTGAATCAATTATCATCATAGCATGGCAACAGTTTGAAGAGAATATTGCTGGCAAGTTAGCACACACTCCTTACTGACAATTAGCTAACCAACTCAATCTCACATAAAGTGCAATCTCTCTCTCTGGAGGTTTGTTATGATGTATAGAGCCTTTTAGTGCCAGTGTCACAATTGCATCAAGCCATTAGCTGGAGAAAAAACAAGATGAAACCTGGAGGTGGCCAACACTAAGCTACACAAAATGTCATCTTGTTGCTTTCAGACAAAAAACAAACAAACAAACAAACAATTATTTGCACAGCTATGATTAAATGAAAATAAATGAGGGGATTGGACAGACATGATGATAACTTCATAACTGGCATGACTAAATAAAGCGTTGTCTTTTGTTACTATGGATTATGGTTTGGTTGCATAATCTGAAGATTCTTAATGCTTGCCTACCTAATCTGAAACTGGGAGAAAAGCATTGTAATGCTAACTCTTTTTAGTGGTTAAGTTAGCTAATTTTATTAGTCAGTGAACTAGCCGTTAGCTAATTGCTAGCTAATGATCAGATACACAAATTAAACTGTTTGTGTTGTTGCTCATTGTACAGTGACTATAAACACATAAAAAGGCTTGCAAGCTACTATAGAGAATGGGAATCTACGTCATGGCATGTTGCATTCTGCAATGTTTTATGACATGTTCAGGAGTGCACAACGTAAACAATGCAGAAAATAGCAGAATGTCAATTTTAAAATGTATAACCTTTTAGCAAGACCCTAAGAAGTATGTTATTGAAATATTTAAAATTTGACTTGACCCATTATAAACAATATAAACAAATTACATTTATAAAATTATACAATGACATAATAATATTGGGCAAAAATAATCAGTTTTAATTTAAATGTATAATCGTTTTATAGTACAACTTTTTTGAAAAACATCTTACAAATACACAATAAAATGGACTAATGTGTAAATATCTTTATACATTTTTTTGTTTTTTTTTTGTTATTTTTGACAAGCTTACTGTAAGTGACTGAGCTTATCTGTAATTGACAGGGTGTCAACGAGCTGGCACTAGAAAACATTTCCATATATGATTTTCTTCTTTATTTGTGGTGTGAGGGCGTACTGTTTATTGCAATCAGTGTATATATGATACAACACACATATAGAGATCAATAGGATATAGGATCCCATATCTCATATTCCCCAAATGCATTGCGCTGTAATGACACATTCCCATTCTCTATTAGTGAAGTGGTGAGGGGATTCGTTCTGCCTCCAATGTTTACTCTCTGAAAAAGGGTCTATACATCACGATATTGCACTTGCAGTGTTTCGCATACTTGTGAAAAAGGTGTTTCTGCCATTGTATAGTAACTCTAGCTTGCTTCCTGTCATCCCTTTTGAAGCTGAAGTGTGTAACTATATATTTAGCTAGCAAAAAGCTGAGACAAGGATTCAGTAACAAATATCAACCAGCAGTTGATTTAGCAGAATCATGTAAACGCTGTCAATCATGTCAAAATTCCAAACACTGGCTTAGCCAATAGTGTAAATTTGAGGGCGTGGCTTTCTGTCAGCCTGACCAATGGAAACCTGGTCATTATTTTTTGAACATACAAATTACACACTTCAGCTTTTAAACTTAAAACACACACATACACACTCTGAAGCAAACAAGCACATACACTATCTAGTTAACACGTAGCCTTCGAACACAAAACTTGGCGTTTGTCACTCTGCGTTTCTGTAGTTTTCAGAATTAGGCAACACGTTAGACATAAACGCCGCTGGCCCACACAACAATACAGTATGGTCTGACACATACTGATACATTTTGAAAAGAAACAGGAGCTATATGTACATCTAAAGAAGCTTGATCTTTGGTACATGTAAACGCTGAAAGACCCCGCAGTATGAGACTTCATTTCAATTTTAATGAATGCTTTTTTTTCTTATACTCAAGAGATCTTCCATCTGACATGCTCATGTCTGGACAGATCTGTCTTTTTAATCAAATAATGACAGCATTTATGAGTGCTCCCAGGCAACTAAATGAAAATAACAGCGAGAGGCCTTTGAGCTCTGGTGAACATTAATTTGTTTCTTTTCATTCTCTCGTTCTCACACTCTCCCTCTTTCACAAAAAAAATGAAAAGAAAAAAAACCTTGTTTATTGCACATTCCTATTCATTCTTCACTCAGCATGGGAGAATCGCCATTATCTACTCCTCAGAGAAGGCGTCCTGTAGCGTTGGTACAGAGCGAGGGCTGAATGAAACCAAAGCCACGTTTAACGTCTCATGCATGTTGCATTGGATTTCAATTTGCCATTGAGCGAAACGGGGACAACAAAACATGTACAGGCCTTTGATTCGGAACAAAGAAAAGATGGAAAAAGACAAATGGAATCCCATTTTCCAGAATACACTACACTCCACAATGAAAGTGCACCGTATTGCCAGATCCTCGTGTCCTCCAGCGAAAACGTGGGAATGTTTTTCACTTCTCTATTATCACGAGAAACAGTTAGCACACAGTTTGCAGATGCGCCGCTGCGTTAATGCCAGCAGAATGTGGATCACCACAGCCTCTTTTCAAATTACCCATCATGCCTTGCTCTGGAAGCAGGGGGGCGTTAACGTCTAAAAGTGAGGGTGCTGGTGGATCGTTCTGTCGTTGGATAGTTAATGGAGCGTTCTGTGGTGGGGTAGGGGATGCTGGGCCCCTCCATGGGTGCTCTCTGGCTGGGTGGGGAGCAGGGTCCTGTGGTGCCTGTGTTGATGCTGGGCACGGCCGGAAGGGCCACAGTCTGGATGGTGCTCCTCTCACGGGGGGGAAGCTCCTCCAGGCTCTGCGGGGGACCTTCATAGCTCATGTTGAGCCGCAGGGGTTGATGCGCCTGGCAGTAGTCCACAATGGGCTGCTCATACCTGTAGAAGGTCAGAGTGCTCATCTGATGAGGAACCTGTGGAGGAGAAAGAGGAAGAATAAGCAAAACTGAAGATGCCGTATTAGATTGATTAAGCCATCAATGGCCATTAAATCATCATTAAAACAAAACAAAAAAATAATAATAAATTGTTACTCCCTTATCTACGTGTAATTTTAGACTCATTTTACATTGTTTATTTCAGTGGAAACAAAATCTGATTTAGTTTGGAGATTGTACTGGACACTCTTTTCCAAATGGTAATGAATGGGCATTGAAAAATAAAGCTGAAGCACACACAAATGTAGTAAGTGGTCTGTTTTACTTGTACCATATATGCTAAGCTTTTTGTGCCAAAATGAGAAAACTTAATTAACCAATGCAACCAGAGTCAAAGATCAACTCAAAAATAAACAATTCAAGCTGTATATCCCAAAACCACTGTTAATTAAGTATGGTTGTAAATGTTGTTTTCACCAACACATTTCAACAATTCAGTGTTTCCCGAGACCACAGACTTTAACCAATATCTGCAAACTTGTGCGGTTGAAACTACAGCTTTTGTCCTGTGGTATGTGTATGTCCTAATATGATCCTAAAATGATCATGAACTTAAGCGTGCATTGCAATCAGTTGCAGCTCCAGCATGGTTAATGGAGCGCTTAATCCTTTAGAGGGGGTGCTAAAAATAATTACATTTATAACTTCAGTTTTTTTTAAATAAACAGAAACTGCGAAAAGAGCCTATTTTACTTGTTTCAGCTGTATTAAAATTCTCATATGGCACTGTTAGTAATATAACCTCTAATGCCAACAACCAAAATTAGTTTAGTTACAATTAATTACTAACTCCGAGCAGGACTCGGAACTCAGATTCCGGAATGATGAGAAGTCACAATCTAGCCTCAGTGAACTGAACTGTAAAGTCGTGGCCTAAAGTTTTGAGAATGACACAAATATTAGTTTTCACAAAGTTTGCTGCTAAACTGCTTTTAGATCTTTGTTTCAGTTGTTTCTGTGATGTACTGAAATATAATTACAAGCACTTCATATGTTTCAAAGGCTTTTATCGTCAATTACATGACATTTTTGCAAAGTGTCAGTATTTGCAGTGTTGGCCCTTCTTTTTCAGGACCTCTGCAATTCGACTGGGCATGGTCTCAATCAACTTCTGGGCCAAATCCTGACTGATAGCAACCCATTCTTTCATAATCACTTCTTGGAGTTTGTCAGAATTAGTGGGTTTTTGTTTGTCCACCCGCCTCTTGAGGATTGACCACAAGTTCTCAATGGGATTAGGATCTGGGGAGTTTCCAGGCCATGGACCCAAAATTTCAACGTTTTGGTCCCCGAGCCACTTAGATATCACTTTTGCCTTATGGCACGGTGCTCCATTGTGCTGGAAAATGCATTGTTCTTCACCAAACTGTTGTTGGATTGTTGGAAGAAGTTGCTGTTGGAGGGTGTTTTGGTACCATTCTTTAGTCATGGCTGTGTTTTTGGGCAAAATTGTGAGTGAGCCCACTCCTTTGGATGAGAAGCAACCCCACACATGAATGGTCTCAGGATGCTTTACTGTTGGCATGACACAGGACTGATGGTAGCGCTCACCTTTTGTTCTCCGGACAAGCCTTTTTCCAGATGCCCCAAACAATCTGATAGGGGCTTCATCGGAGAATATGACTTTGCCCCAGTCCTCAGCAGTCCATTCGCCATACTTTTTGCAGAAGATCAATCTGTCCCTGATGTTTTTTTTTGGAGAGAAGTGGCTTCTTTGCTGCCCTTCTTGACACCAGGCCATCTTCCAAAAGTCTTCGCCTCACTGTGCGTGCAGATGCGCTCACACCTGCCTGCTGCCATTCCTGAGCAAGCTCTGCACTGGTGGCACTTCGATCCCGCAGCTGAATCCTCTTTAGGAGATGATCCTGGCACTTGCTGGACTTTCTTGGACGCCCTGAAGCCTTCTTAACAAGAATTGAACCTCTTTCCTTGAAGTTCTTGATGATCCTATAAATTGTTGATTTAGGTGCAATCTCAATCACAATATCCTTGCCTGTGAAGCAATTTTTATGCAGCGCAATGATGGCTGCACGCGTTTCTTTGCAGGTCACCATGGTAAACAATGGAAGAACAATGATTTCAAGCATCACCCTCCTTTTAACATGTCAAGTCTGCCATTCTAACCCAATCAGCCTGACATAATGATCTCCAGCCTTGTGCTCGTCAACATTCTCACCTGAGTTAACAAGACGATTACTAAAATGATCTCAGCAGGTCCTTTAATGACAGCAATGAAAGGCAGTGGATTTTTTCAGGATTAAGTTCATTTTCATGGCAAAGAAGGACTATGCAATTCATCTGATCACTCTTCATAACATTCTGGAGTATATGCAAATTGCTATTATAAAAACTTAAGCAGCAACTTTTCCAATTTCCAATATTTATGTAATTCTCAAAACTTTTGGCCACGACTGTATAGTACTGTGTGCTATTGACCAATATTTGTATCAGTATCAGCTGAAAGTTTTTAAAGTTAAAATTGGTATGGGTTTTAACAAATCTTCAACCTGAACTTCAGACTGAGACTGTTGGGTTATTACTGAGCTATTTTGCAGTGTCTGAAATGTGTTTATTTTTAACTTGATGTTAAAGAGCGACATTGTGATAGCTTTTGATAATAATGAAAGCTAATTTGTACTGTATATGCACGGCTAGCTGGCCCCTCCCCCATAATGTCAATTGTTTATTATGCACCTTTGTTTTTTTAATGTTAATAATTGGTTTTTAATGTTTCTTTTTCAAATAAGGAAAGTGGGAGGAAAATAGAAAAATCATTAGGAAATCCTTGAGGGGGGCTGAGCTAGTTTCTGATGAGGCTATAGCCCTGTCAAGCCTCTTTACTGGCGCTGCCACTTAATACAATCTATATCTTTTATGTAATGTAAAATGTCCAAATTTCATTCCACGTTTTTTTGTTTAAGTGGGCTAAACTGTTGTCGTAGAGTGTTCATGTCCTCTAGAACCCTAGAGTGATGCAAAGGAACTCACATAATAAAACGACAGAAATAAAATAAAATTAGTCAAGCAGTTCTTAGATGCTATGCATTGGATTTACAGCAATGATCTGACATGATTTTCATCTTAAACCTTTTAATTAACAGAAGTTATGACTCCAACTGTCACCTAGCGACAGTTCTAACCAACAGTGTACAAACAACATACCCACGACAAGAATCATGAAACGGTTGTAATTAGTAGTTCATTTCTCCAACAAAGCATTGTGCATGGTTGTTAGGGCGCATGTCCACTGAAACATTTTGAGTATCTGAAAACAGCAGTGGTCTTCCAAAAACACGTGTTCAGCATTCAATGCTTAAAATGAAAAGAAGAAGAAAAAAAAAAAAGATGCTCAGTGTCTGGTCACACTACTGCTGTTTTACCAAAACATGGCATATCTTTGAAAACAATGTGAAAAATATGCTAGCCTCAGAAAAAAATGCACTTTTAAGCAGCACATAATGCCATATGAACCACTTTTCTTTTCTTTTTTTTTGGAGCTTGTCAGCCAATGTCCTCATTTAATTGCTTTCAATAGTGTCAAAAAAATCTGGATATTTATCTACTGTATTCCAAGGCCAAATCAAAGTCGAAGTCAAGTCTGGAGTGACATGAAGGTGGGCAAATAATGACATTTTTTATTTTTTGGGGGGTGAACTATCCCACTTTAATTACGATAATTAAGCCACCCTCTCACCACAAGAGCCATTAAATAGTCATAAAATATCTCCGATAATGATTGTACCACCAAGAGACATGCACACACACACACACAGAGTTCATTCCAACGTCCCTCGTTCCCTCATCATTCTCAGCCCACTCGCGACTTCCTCTTTAAGCTCTGCTTCCGTCTGCATTTAGAAGCTGCCTCGTGGCGCCTTGCTTTCAAAAAGGCACCGCGCTGGTAGGGGTAATAGCTTTTTACACCGAGTGCAAACCCAGCATCTGTCTTGCTTCCCAGTGTGTGTGCTGTGCTCGCTGGTGACTCACTCTGTGTATACACAAGAGGCAGAACACACACACATACACACACACACACACACACATATGAACCCCCGCACGGGCTGCTGCAGCTATTCCTATGATAAGTGACACAAGCAAATATGCCTTTGCTTTTCATACCGTGACTCTGGGACAATCACTGTGGAGGAACATGCCACATGTGGAGGCCTCGTGTGTACTGCTGAAAATGCTGATTGTTTAATTTGAGCTAGGGGTTAAAGGGATAGTTCACCCAAAAATGAAAATTCTTTCTTCGGAGTATCTTCTTTTGTGTTCAACAAAATAGAGCAGTGTTTCTCAACCATGTTCCTGGAGGACCACCAGCTCTGCACATTTTTCATGTCTCTTTAACCAAACCCATCTGATTCAAATCATCGGCTCATTAGCAGAGACTGAAAGACCTGTAATGGGTGTGACAGACAAAGGAGATATCAAAAACATGGAGTGTTGGTGGTTCTCCAGGAAACACTAGAATAGAGAATATATGTATTTATTAATTTATTTTTAAAGCTTATCTGTGAGTTTTTAAAAGATACTGAAGAAACGGAACATTATTCACATCACCTCAATGAATCAGTTTCTTTCAGAGATTTTTTTTCCCAAAATTTTTGCTCCATAATGTGCAATAAGTATATGCATTTTATGAATCACCAAGAATTACGTTTTCTATTAAAACAATTTTTTAAATATTCTACTTCATTTTGAGGGGAACTGTCCCTTTAAGAAGTAATTTGCCTAAAATTAAAGTTGAATCAGCGAACATATAATTTTTTTAAAGATGAATCTTTCAGTGGTCCTGCTCATCCAGTTCACAAATTGCAGAATTGTTTAATGAATCATGGTTAATGTTCTTAGTTACTTCAACTTATGCCGCGATCACACTAGAGTTTGAGCATGCAAAATTCTGTTGTACGGCGCTGCGAAAAGGGGCGTCATTAAACAAGATAATTAGACATTTTAAAAAGCAAGTGATTGGTCCATATTTTAAGTTTCTGCACAGAGAGGTCATGTTTTGATCTTCAATTAGATTCATGCAGTCACGTGATGCGATTTCGCAGGTCAGAGTTCACCAAGCTTGAACTTTGCAACTTGAAACTTGTCGCACGAGCTTGTGTTTCCGGTCTGTCGCATTCGCATGCGTATGAATGCAAGTCTATAGGGAGAAAAGTGCAGTGTGACCGCGGCTTTACTGGCATCTTAATTAGGTTCTGGTTCAATATTGACACCAATCAGAATCAGTGATGGAAACATTCAACTGGCCTCAAATTGAATGAAAAAACAAAAACAAATAGTATTAATATGTCACAAAAACAAAAAAGCAAGCCCCTGCCAGCCAAAGAACCAAACCAAATTAAAAAAACAAATCAAACCTAAAAATGAAACAAACAAATAACAAAGTCAAACCAAACCAATTTAAAACTAAACCAAATAAACAAATTAACAGCAAAATAAATATAAACACCACATACAGCAAAACCAAACCAAACAACAAAACCAAATCAACTCACACAAAGCTAAACTATTTTTTCCAAGCGGGTGCATTTAAATCCTAAAATTAAAGCCTTAATATAAGATATATTCTGTGAAAACAACTCATACTACCTGCTGGACAATTTTGGTTCTTAAATTTCTTATTTCACACTTTTTCTACAAAATAAGACCAAAATACTTATTAAATAAGGATGTTTTGCAGTGTCCCCATCTCTTACGCTGTTACACACATACAAACAAACAATGACAAATCATGCTGAAATGAGTCCATGCATTTCCAGCAAATACCCAGAGTTCATTGCTTTTAAAGGGGTGAATTAGTGAATGCTTAGAGATAGTGAAGCGACACCCAAGTGCGATTACCGTCAGCGAGCACTAAGTGAACATTAGTGACAGGAGAGCTCTGCCAGTGTGACAGAAGAAGAGGTTTTACAAAGAGACTCCTGACAGCAAGCAAAATAAATAAACAACGTCAAATGCAGGGCCGACTTTCAGGCGATAATGAGATGCGGTGTGTCAGCAGCTCGGTTTAAAGCTCTTTGTATGCCACAATTAATCCACTTCCCCATATTCCCCTGAGCAGAGCGAAAGCCTTTTGCTTGGGCACCAGCAAAATGCACAGCTACTTAAAAAAAAACTACTTTACTTTAAGTGTCGTGGGATTTGTTATAAGGAAATGAATAGTCCTATAAGGTCAATAAAGCAGATAATAAACTGAGAAATGTGATTTTGTACAAATACATCCATGTTTGTGTTCAAATGTATATGAATTCATTCATTCATTTTTTTCCGGCTTAGTCCCTTTATTAATCAGAGGTTGCCACAGAGGAAAGAACCGCCAACTTTTCCAGCATATGTTTTACGCAGCGGATGCCCTTCCAGCTGCAACCCATCACTGGGAAACATCCATATACACTCATTCACACACATACACTACGGACAATTTAGCTTACCCAATTCACCTATACCACATGTTTTTGGTCTTGTGGGGGAAACCGGAGCACCCGGAGGAAACCCACGCGAACACGGGGAGAACATGCAAACTCCACACAGAAATGCCAACTGACCCAGCCGGGGCTCGAACCAGTGACCTTCTTGCTGTGAGGCGATTGTGCTACCCACTGCGCCACCGTGCTGCCCATGTATATGAATATATTCTTTTAATGTGATCTTTTAATTAGTGTTTACACAAATACATAATCTTGCAGTGAAAACAGAGCTTAATAAACTCACTGGAGTCTGTTATCATGTTAATCAAACAAAAAAATTGGCAAGAAAAAAAAACAATAAATAAATGATAACATGTTGGTGGGATAAACTGATACTTACATAAATCTCTACAATCAAATGTAACAAATAACAGAATCAGGCCTAAAAAAAAAAACCCATATAACGGCAGCGACCCGAGTTCGATTCCCGGCTCGAGGTCCTTTGCCGATCCTTCCCCTATCTCTGCTCCCCACACTTACCTGTCTGTATATCTCCACTGTCCTATCAATAAAGGTGAAAAAAAAAAAGCCAAATGAAACAGCAAAATGGTAAAACTAAACCAAAACAACAGAATAAAACAAACAACAAAACCAAAAACAAACAAACAAAAGCAAAAAAAAAAATAAAAAATAAATAAACATTTTTATAAAATCTACTCTATGATAACAACACTTTCTGGCAAAATTTTTAACAGTCTGTTGTCATATGTCACATTAATTAATCAAAATGGTTTGGCAAGAAAAACAGATACAATTATAAAGTATTGTTTGAATAAACTGCGGTATAGCTTAAATAAGACTCTACAATCATATCTGAACACAGAATCAGGCCCAAAGAAAACACAATTAATTTGCGCATTTTAATTACAGGCATGCTGCTTATTTAAACAGTAGCATTCAGTATTAATGTATTATATCTAATAATCATGCAGTGAAGACCGTGCCAATAGCTTAAGTTGTTTGTTTTAAAAATGATTACTTGAATACATGAAGCCATTTTTGCTGCATAATCTTCAAGCGCTGTTGACAGCATTTGTTCTGTTGTTTATAATTGATTCTGTTGACTGGTTACTTAAATGATTACTTGAAATACGTGATGTAACTCTCCAAATAGGAGTTTTCATAAACACATAATAGAAGAATCAATCTGGGTTCCCAAAAGAACATTTCGTTGAATTGTTCTTAAAAGAACCATTTTCAACACTGCATATTTTAGCTTTCATAATGCATTCAGGGCTGGTTAACTGAAAGGAATTCATAAACATAAAAAAAACAATGCAATCTCATGGCAATTCGTAACTTTTTGATTTAGTGGCTAATTCGTATGAATTTGTATGATCTAATTCGTACAATTTAGTACGATTTGCTCATCACCCAATGACGGTTGGGTTTAGGGGTGGAGTTGGGTGCCACGCCTCCTTTTTAAAATCGTACAATTTCCTACGACTGAACTCGTACAAATTCATACGAATTAGCCATTAAACTGACAAAACGTAAAATGCTTACGTTTTCTCGTGAGATCAGGCAGAAAAAAACATACATTTTAGTTAGGGAACAAAACCTTAAGAGCCTCAAAATTTGCATTACTTATTTAATAATAATAATAATAATAATAATAATAATAATAATAATAATAATA
>CAIGQV010019090.1:6296006-6333911 GCA_903798115.1 Danio jaintianensis
TAATAATAATAATAATAATAATAATAATAATAATAATAATAATAATAATAATAATAACAATAATAATAATAATAATAATAATAATGGGCAACACGGTGGCTCAGTGGTTAGCACTGCCTCACAGCAAGAAGGTCCCTGGTTCGAGTCCTGGCTGGGTCTGTTGGCATTTCTGTGTGGAGTTTGCATGTTCTCCCCGTGTTCGCGAGGGTTTCCTCCGGGTGCTCTGGTTTCCCCCACAGTTCAAAGACATGTGGTATAGGTGAATTGAATAAACTAAATGAATGAATAATAATAATAATTATTATTATTATTTTAGGTTTTATATTTCGGTCATTTTATACGTAACACCTTTAAGTATCTCAAAAAACATTTAAAAAATGATCAACAAAATTTTGTCTGAATAAAAACAAATATATATGTATATTGTCTTTTCTTAATGTCTCAAACACTTTTGGGAATACATTTTGATCAATACTCATGAATATCTGTTAACAAACAATTTCAGCCTTTATCATTGATCTTTTTTCATTTCAGAAATGAACATTTTGGGGTGTTATACTAAATAGTATGTATATAAAATAGTAATATAGTAACTAACAGTGTATAAATAATATTATGTTGTGTTATTTGTCTTTTGTTTAAAATAATTATGTAAATTTAACACGTTTCAAAGGATTTTTTTTAATACTGACAATTCTCAGATCATAGGTCCTTATAAAAAGTAAACAAAATATCATAATATTAATACAGGTGAGCAGCTTGCCGTGTATGAATGTAAATATATATATTGAACTGTCTATATATATTGTTTTATTGATGTTAAACGTTGTTAATGAAACCATCAAAGCAAATACCAAATCTTTTAACCTAGCTGTTTTAAGAGCTGAAAACATAACAGTTTTGTTAATAAGCAAAGTTTGTATAACTGGTATTGTTATCAGACAATGATATAACATTAACAAAAAGGCAAATATGAGCTAATAAACTGGCATGTCTGATATATCAGTGGGCATCAGAAATCAGAAAGCAATCATACAAAAGCTGAGCTTTTCAGTAATGGAAGAAGATCTTTTTGAATCTGATGAGTCACGGCTGTGCTTTGGACCTTTAGTCTCTGAGGGCCCTCAAGAACATCAAACGCTAAAGACAGAGGAACGTCTGCCAAAACCCAAACCCAAACCACTGCCCCAGGTGGCTTGAAGAGGAGAAGAGAAATGAATCATTGTTGTGGAAATGAGACCTTTGCTACTCATTTTTCTTCTGCAATCTGAAACAGATTTTCTAATAGCTATTCTTCATGGTTTTCAACATATATAATTAAAAAACTCTGTATGCTTTGACCATGAAATTGTCATTTTATTCATTCAGCTATTGTTGTTAAGATGTATAATGCTTAATCCAAGATATCTAGTTTAAATAGTCATGGCATATTTTACACATCTTTTTTTATTAAGGGATAAGCATTGATACTAAAACAAATGCTCATATACACACTTGAAGAAATCAAGGTTCTTCATTGCTGTCAATAGTTCCATGAAGATGCTTTAACATCCATAAACCTTTCTATTGCACAAATAGTGCTTTTGATCATTAAAATGTCAAATAAAATTTAGTTCTCACTGATAGGTTCTTTAGGAAATCCAGAATGATTCTTCACTAATATATAGTATTACAAAATTTGAATTAAATACAATATATTTATAAAGTATGAAAATTAAATAAAATAATAAAATAAAATAAAACTATAACTTATTCAAATTAATTTCATTTCATTTTATTTCCAGTATAAATGTCAGTTTTATCACCCAAAATTAAACATTTGGGGTTGATATTATAAATGTGTAAATAAAATAGTGAAACATAAATGTAAATAAAATGTAATGTTGTATTGAAATGGCACCTTACAGTATTACTGTAAATTACATTACAGTTAAATTAAAGTATGTCTGTCAGAGGACGAAGAGCGGTCAACTGAAAAGAAAAAAAAAAATACTTCAACCAGGAATGCATGTGTATGCTAATTAAGAGATATAAATGATAAACAGGATTAATTGAGTACAATGAGGCAGACATAACGTTAAACCTTTCTAAACCTTTCTAATGAGCTTGTGCTTCAGACTATCAGGAAAGCACTCTGTTTGCAGAGGCTGTGGATTAAAAGAAAAAAAAAAAAGTAAATAATTAGCCGCAAGATTTTGTGGAACATTTTACAAACTGACTGATTTGCAGCCGCTTTTCTCAGAATTTGAGTTAACATTAGCTGCATTTTTTGTGTGTTTTACAATGAAAATACAGACAACAATCTGGTACATTTTTTGTGAGCAAACCCATTGGTCTCTGTATAACAAAAACACTAAGAGAAACAACAAGAGACACTGGATTGTACTGTGTTTTGCCCACCACAGTAAAAATTACAGAGCTTATGTTATAAAACAAAACATTTAAATCTCACTTTATTACAGATTATTAGACTAATTAATTATTTTTATATGCATTTTCTGCAAGTAGTCTGCTATAATATTGTCACATACAGCTAATTAATTACACATTTGTGGCCATATTTAAAATAAAATAATGTAAAACTGATGTGCATATCAAGGTTAAACCAACTAGAAGATTAGCGATTACAATACATGACACATCTAAGGTTGCTCAAAATCTGTGGCAAAAAACAAAAATCGAAATACTGGAGGGACTGAATAGTGTTCATTGTTCTGTACAGACTGATTGTTTCGCTTCACAAGACCTCAATCTATCACCAGGAGCCACACATATTAATTTTGTTTTGCCTTTCTGATTTGTTGACTCCCAAAGTGCTGGCAGCCATTGACTTGCATTATAAAGTCAGTGTGAAATCATAATTTACAATGTTTATTTTGCGGGCGCACATTGTTATTCTGTAAAGGTGAACAATTAATCTGTGCTGAAAAGTTAATCCTGTGGGCTGCACGGTGGCGCAGTGGGTAGCACGTTCGCCTCACAGCAAGAAGGTCGCTGGTTCGAGCCTCGGCTGGGTCAGTTGGCGTTTCTGTGTGGAGTTTGCATGTTCTCCCCGTGTTCGCGTGGGTTTCCTCCGGGTGCTCCCGGTTCCCCCACAAGTCCAAAGACATGTGCTATAGGTAAATTGGGTAAGTTAAATTGTCCGTAGTGTATGAGTGTGAATGAGTGTGTATGGAAGTTTCCCAGTGATGGGTTGCAGCTGGAAGGGCATCCGCTGCGTAAAACATATGCTGGATAAGTTGGCGGTTCATTCCGCTCTGGCGACCCCAAATTAATAAAGGGACTAAGCCGAAAAGAAAATGAATGAATGAATGAATGAAAAGTTAATCCACTTAAAAAAACAATGTTTATTATGGTAATCTTTCATCAAAGTCTGTCCATTTAAAGTGGCAGTCCTTCTGTTGACGTCGGTTTGACGGCTTCAGCCACGATATTCATAACCACACCCCTCTTACCATTAGTTTGCTATGAGGGAATGATGTGTAAAAAAGAAAGTACCGCCCCCCACTCAATATTCAGTTTGAAGTCTCAGCAACTTCTGGTTCATGCAGACTTTAAGAATCACTAAATACAACCAAATACAATTCAAAAGTTTTAATTCAAAATATTTTATGTTCAGCTACTGCAAGAAAAAACAAAAAAACAAAAAACTACTTGGCTGATCTGAGGGTGAGTGAAATACAGTACCAGCACATGCACTCCTTTCTCATATCCCTTCTCTCAGCCACTCCCAACTGATCTTCAGTGAAGTTGCATTGATTAATTATAGTATATTAACTACTAACTGTTCTAGCGAATTCTGAGCAGTGCAGGGCCATAAATCTGGCTTAATGTGTGTGTGAAGGAGAGAAAGGGTGTGTGACAGGTCATAACTATACCTTTCAGCACAGCAAAGTGACAGACGTGGACCTTAGTGAAGGCAGACACTATATTTAATTTAACACCAATGAAAAACGGCTGTGAGGGACAGACATATGACCGTTCAGTGTGTTTCACTCTCTTAAAGAAACAGTACAACTAGAAACGATGCTATGAAGGTAGTTGTGGTTCAATGACACGGTGTTCGTTTTTAAAATTCATTTATAAAAAAAAAGGCATTTATCAATGAAAGTTTGTACATACAAAAGCTTAAATGCACCTCTTCTGTAATGAGAATGTTTTGATTTCTGTATTTAAATGTCATGCTTTGATTGGAAATAAAAAGAAGTTTGCAAATATATGCTGATAACAAACAGTGTCCTTGCTGGTGACGTTCAAATGGAAAAAATAAATAAAACAAAAAATAAAATATAATAAATAAAAAAATAGATAGATAGATAGAAATATTTCAAGATAACATCACTGCTAATTAATAACAAGAAAGACATACAAGAAAGAGATACTGTTAATCTTGCAGTGTTGTAAATATCGGAAAATATTAATTTACATTTTAATCAACTTGAATTAATTTGATGTCATTTAAGTTGATGTTATTTCTGAAAACAGCTGTGCAGCTTAATATTATAAAAATAGTGTAGTAATTTTTTTATTCATTTGTATGTGTTCTTGCTGTATGAAAGCATTAATAATTATCAAACTCAAGCAAACAAATAAATACATGAACATATTAAAATACAAATATTCCTGCCCCAACCTTTGAAACAGTATTGAGTACATTTGAAATCTTTTATACACATGTGATTTAAGCATTTTAATGTAAGCTTTTCTTGAACATTTTTTAAATACATTTCCCCTTTTTTTTTTAAATCAACCCTTATATTTCACAGTCATGTTGACACATTACTAACAGCACACTAGTCAAACTTTTTATTGTCGCTCCTAAATGAACTCAATACCATAATGCCTGTGCTTTCAAATCAGATGAGCTTTAAATACCTTCTATTCAGCACCTGTCACGAATCTCCTATTCTGTTCTCTCTCTCTGCTGCTTTTATCTGGAGTGCTACGCATCGTGATGTTTCTTAACTCACTGTCTCCCTTCCCATTACCCAAATGACCACACCACACCTGACCTATATACTGTAACAACTACAGATGCACCAACTGACTGTTATTGAAAATATTTTTTGGTTTAATTTGGACAATCTCTGTTTTGGAGTTGCATACCAACTTCACTGCAATGACTTAATAGTACAAAGGATTCGTTCATCTGTTTACATTCATTCATTTTCCTTTGGCTTAGTCTCTATTCTGAGGTCGCCACAGTGGAATGAACCGCCAACTACTCTGGAATATGTTTTATGCAGCGGATGCCCTTCCCAGTACTGGGAAACACCCATATACACTCATGCACACATACACTATGACCAATTTAGTTCATCCAATTCACCTGTAGCGCATGTCTTTGGACTGTGGGGAAAACTGGAGCACCCAGAGCAAACCCATGCAAACACGGGGAGAACATGCAAACTCAAGATTGTTGAAATGTATCTTATTATTACTTGCATCACAGTATGTTTTATGTAACAATTTCACTTTGTATTGTAAAATGATACACTCTAAATGAATGTTATTTTTAACCCTTTCACACGTAAGTTTTGAATTATTTTGATGCCCTCTTGCATGAGTTTTTTAATATGACCATTATTTAGAATACATCACCTTAATGTTTCCATGGCAACACGTCAATATCATCACATGACACCCCAGTCATTTATGCATATATTGCTTTTTGTTTCTTTTTTTACATTTTCTACAAATATTGACAGACATGTTAATTATATTGCAAAATATCTGATACTCAGATTTTCAAATATGTATAAGAACATGTATTACGTCATTTGAACAGCTTAAAAATGATATTATTTGATCTATGACAGGTGACGGGTGCGGCCACCATATTAGTCTGCACTGCAGGGGAGAAATTAGAGCTGCTGGATTTACAACCTGTTAATTCATCAACTTCTCCAAAAATACATGAAAGTTGCTGTTTTACTTGGAGAAGAACAGAGTAAATGTTATAATAACCTAAACAGTGTGTATCTGATATAAATCAAGCACATCACAGGAGCACATCTGAATTTAGCAGCTAATAATTTGACACACTGAAAGTTCTAATCACACCAGTGGGATTGTATGCTCCATGGACCAGCTCAGACTGATCACACTAGAGTGATTATGCATCACAGGGTTAAAAATGACAAAAGTACACTTCAAATAAAAAAAATAAAAAATGCGTGTAAAAAAATTGACAATTAGAATCAGCCATGTAAAAACAAGAATGTTGCATCACTTATAGCAAGAGCTTTGGCCTGTTTGTCCATTACAGCAGGCGCTCATCAGTATGTGCAGGACATGCTGTCTTTGCCATTCCTGTTTATTCAGAGCTTAACAGGGAATTCTTGTGCCCTGGCCACTAGTTATGCAAATCAACAGACTCGCATCGCATATTAAAGCCATACAGTGAAGCTTACACTTGATTTGTTGCTCGCCGCTGGCCTCAGACAGAACCAACTATCTGACAGAGACGGCTAATAGATCGCCAGCCGCACACTGTAAGGAATCTCTAGGATTCATTTTTTTTCATCTTCAGGCCTTTTTTATTAGGAGAAACATTACTGCAGTGCATTCATGCAGAAGCATTCAGCGCAACAATGTATTTACCATGTCTAAAAGGCTGAACAAGGCCAAAGACATTCACCATCTGCATGCATGAGTCATCCAGTGATAGCTAAATGCGCACGGTAGGAAATCTGCTAGATCTTTAGTTAATAAGGTGACAAGTGTGATGAGCAGTGCTAATTCACTGAGGTTTACAAGCACACTCTGTGTGTGATGGAAAAAATGCAAAACGACGTGTGAAAGGGTGTTTATTGGTAAATAGACACATTGTGTAATTGCGATTGAAGTGGGTGAATTTGTTTCAATTTTAATACGGGTAGTTCAGCTCAAAGTTAATATAATGTCATCCTTAACTCTTTCGTGTTGTTTATATACAGCTTAGCCCTCCTGTGAAATTGTAATTCTATTTAGAATATTTTTCCAGTTATGTTTAACGAGCAAGGAAATTGTAAAAAGTATTTCTATTAAGTGTTTTCTGTTACATTTTCTTTCTGGAGAAAGTGTTATTTCTTTTATTTTGACTGTAATAATAATAATAATAATAATAATAATAATATTATATATTTTTATATATATATATATATATATATATATATATATAAACTATATCAATATTATTAGCCCCCTTTAGCCCCTTTAATATATATTTTTTTTCGATTGGCTAGAACAATCCACTGCTGTCCAATGATTTGCCTAATTAACATAACTACCATAGTTAATATTCATTCATTCATTCATTCATTCATTTTCCTTCGGCTTAGTCTCTATTTCAGAGGTCACCACAGCGGAATGAACCACCAACTATTCCAGCATATATTTTACGCAGCGGATGCCCTTCCAGCTGCAACCCATTATTAGGAAACACCCATACACACTCATTCACACTCATACACTACGGCCAATTTAGTTTATTCAATTCACCTATACCGCATGTCTTTGGACTGTGGGGGAAATCGAAGCACCCGGATGAAACCCACGCAAACAGGGGGAGAACATGCAAACTACACACAGAAACACCAACTGGCCCAGCCAAGACTCTGTGAGGCCACAGTGCTAACCACTGAGCCACCGTGCCACCCATAGTTAACATTCATTCATTCATTTTCTTTTAGGCTTAGTCCCTTTATTAATCTGGGGTCGCCACAGCAGAATGAACTGCCAACTTATCCAGCATATGTTTTACACAGCGGATGCCCTTCCAGCTGCAACCCATCACTGGGAAACATCCATACACACTCAGTCACACATACACTATGGACAATTTTAGCGTACCCAATTCACCTATACCACATGTCTTTGGACTTGTGGGGAAAACCGGAGCACCCGGAGGAAACCCACGCAAACACGGGGAGAACATGCAAACTCCACACAGAAATGCCAACTGACCCAGCTGTTCTTGCTGTGAGGCGACAGCACTACCCACTGCACCACCGCATCGCCCCCATAGTTAACATCATTCATTCATTCATTCATTCATTTTCTTTTCGGCTTAGTCCCTTTATTAATCTGGGGTCGCCACAGCGGGATGAACCGCCAACTTATCCAGCATATGTTTCATGCAGCGGATGCCCTTCCAGCTGCAACCCATCACTGGGAAACATTCATACACTCTCATTCACACTCACACACTACGGACAATTTTAGCTTACCCAATTCACCTATACCACATGTCTTTGGACTTGTGGGGAAAACCGGAGCACCCGGAGGAAACCCACGCGAACACGGGGAGAACATGCAAACTCCACACAGAAATGCCAACTGACCCAGCCGAGGCTCGAACCAGCGACCTTCTTGCTGTGAGGCGAACGTGCTACCCACTGCGCCACCGCGTCGCCCATAGTTAACATAATAAACCAAAATTAAATTATACTTTAAGCTGAATACTAGTATCTTGCAAAATAATTAGAAAGATATTATGTACTGTTATCATGGCAAAGACAAAATAAAATGGTTGTTAGTAAGTAGTTATTAAGTAGTATTTAGTATTATTAGTTATTAAGTAGTTAAATATAGTTCAGAAAAAATTATCACAGATTCTACAGCTCTCACCATACATTGCCAAAAGGAATTCAATAAAACAGATGGAGAAACATACAAAAAAAATATAAATAATAAAAATAAATAAATAAATAAATATCTAACTACAAATGGGGAAAAGAAAAGAACATTTAATACATAATGATGCTTTAGAAATGTATTTTATAAATGAAAGAATTTCTCTTTTAGTTTACTTACCAAACCAGTAAACTGGCACCAGGGCAGAACGTGCTACAAGTGGTGTTCACGCTGCCTTGGCAGAAGTATTTTTGTCTTTGTCAAGAGAGTTTAAATGGCCTCTGATAGGGCCTGAAAGTGTTTGCATGCCTGTGCGTGTGAGACTTGCATCAGGCTGTGTGCAAATTTAATGTGGCTGTGACACAGATGTTGCACAGGGAGCCTGGATGACACTAAAGACACCAGACACCCTCTCGGTGAAGTCAAACACATGTCTGAGGGCCGCAGCAAACTCCAAAAAGAACATGTTTAGGAGAGAAATGGGAATTTGAAGATACTGACAAGTGTTTGCTTTCCATTTATATAACAGATGAACTCATGCATTATCTGTCAGAATGGTGAAAGGCTTATCTGCATTTATCCAATAAAGGTCGCCATTGATGCTGGAGAAATGTTACAGTAGTTGGCGTACATGATTCTTGATGGAAAAGAGCAGAAAACATCTTTAAATCACCTCATTCATCAACTTTGGTTGCTTACAGAGATAAATGTAATCAGGGTTGTTTTGTTTTATTCACCCCAAAACAAGAATATGTCAGATTTTATGCTAGTATATAATTTTGAAAATGAATTTGAGGAGAATTTTTCCTTTAAAGGTGTTTTAGTAAGCAGAATCTGCAACAGGATGAAACAGGTTTCCCCAAAGATCCCTCCAGTAACCAGTTCTAAAAAATGAGTCCAGTCGGGACTCGAACCAGCCACCTTCTTGCTGTGAGGCGACAGTGCTAACCACTGAGCCACCATGCCGCCGATCTAATCTAATTCTCAGTAAAATAAAAGATGTTGATATAGTTTTATAGGAAATCAATGCAACCATACAGATTTTAAAATGGTTAAAAACTATTAACTTCCATGTGAAGCTTTCTTTTAAGAAAAACATATATTTTTTTGTAATGCATTACTAATTATTTAATACGTAAGTAGAAAAATAAATATACCCCTTTTAAGAGTCCACACAATTTGGAAATGCATGATCACGTCCAGCAGTCTGGTGTAAAAATATTCAGTCGGTGGTTTGAAACCAGCAGATCTGGAGCACCGCTAGAAACAGGTAAAACAAATTTTTGTGTCTACATATAGCCTAAAAGGAAATTAAAGTTAGATACATAGTTTGTATTTCAATGGACACCTGCTCACACATGGAAGTTAAACAGTACAATAAGAGCAATCTTTCACCGTCATTTATTTATTGGTGCAGGAATGCAAAATTGATGCTGTTTGTTTGATATAAAAAAAATAGGTAATCAGAGAATCACACATAGAATCACAAATAGCCAGAGTTATTGTAGTTATTGTTATTATATATAATAATCAGAGTTATTGTAGATCAGAATATACTCATTACCCCTCAAAACACTGAAACATATGTAATTAATTAAATATATGAATCATATGATGCATGCATATGTATTACACAGACTAATATTTTTCCAAAAAAATATTTGACCTCCCTCAACAGTCAATGTATAATTTGCACACTGGTTACGTTTCCTTGTGAGATTGTGCTGACTGGACACCAAATGTCAATGATTTATCCAATTTGCATTGACGAACACAACAGAAAACACAAGCTCTGGCAAATGCAGCGCTATGTCCCATTACACATTTCTCCATTCCTTCACTGGCGAAGCTCCATCTCCCATCATCCCTTAAGGAAGTAAAGCTTCTTCTACATGCCCCAAAAAACTGCTGTGTCCATCCGTCCCGATCTGCTTTCATTTTCATTCTGTCTAACTGATGAACATTTTCAAAAAGCAAAAAGGCTTTTTGGTTGCGCTGCGGTCGCCCCTGTCAGCTTTTAATTAGGGATATTGAAAAGGAGTGTGTGAACGAGGCTGATCAGACATACCTCCATGAACTGGAGCAGAGCCAGGCCTGTGTGAAGACCTCTATCCTTTGTTTCTTTCTTTCTCTCGCGTCTGATTTCATTTCAGAGAGGCAGATTATCTGAAATGAGGCATTCTGTCTGGAAAAGAGCACTCAGGATAAGCCCTTACTGAAGACGCTGCTGTTTGAAAAGGATCGATGCGGATTGTCTGTGCATATAAGCTCAGGCTCTTGAGGAAGATCTACAAAGAATTTACTGTTCTTCAGTAAATGGACAAATCCCTAATTCTAATAAATGGAGTGGTGGGCAACAGGTTGTGCCCTGATGGTGAAGATGCATTGTTTTTTTAATGATTCTAAATACACACAAAAATGACACAAAAACACAAAGACTTAAATTTTCAAGTTGAATTAAATGAAGATTGAGTTATTTTAACTTAAAATACATTAAACCGACTTAATAAAGCTTGTGTAACTTAAAGAATTAGTTAGAAACATGATTAACTTAGTTTAATAAGTTATAATTACCATAAAATATATGTTCACATGACTTGACGTGACTTGATGTGTAGAAAGTATCTCACAGAGGTCATGCATTAACATCTATTATAACTATTAGAGATTCACCAATATATAGTCAATAATTGGTATCAGCCAATAGAAGCAATAATCAATGATCGCCTGATTGTTTAAAAATAGCAGATTATGACTGCTGGTTATATACTGTCAATTAAAGAGGCATTGAATATGTACTGTATGTAAATAAAATATTTTCTGCATAAAGAAACATTATCTATTTTCTAAGCTTTGCACTGCTAAAATGTAGAAAGAACATACAGTGTGAGAGCATGATCAGGTTTTTTCACCTTAACTGAAATATATATTTATTTGCACTGTAGACTCACAAATACGCTGCTTCCAAATTCGAAACCAGCCCACTTTCATTTAGAGATTAGAAAGCGTTGATCTGTAATTATATTGTGGTGTAATATCTGTGTGATTACATTTGCTCTTCCACTGGGTTTTTAAATCTCTATGTGTGTGTGTGTGACTGTGTGTGTTCCTGCACCACACACTCCTTCACGGCTGGTTCAGACCACTAATCTAAATTAAAACAATCACAACTACTTATTTGGCAGTAATTAAGATATAGTGTACAGTATGAAATTAATGACAGGGCATATGTTTTCATCTGCAGAAATAATTAACACAAGGCAGGAATGAGGAAAAAAGAGTACAGCATGAAACGTCCTGGTTACGTACGTAACCCACGTTCCCCGAATAGGGAACGGCGACGTGCGTCTGTTAACAGACTACGGGAGTACTTCAGACGACCAATCACTCTGAAGAGTAAGAAAACGGGCCAACGAATGCCAAAATGAATTGGCAGAGCTCTGCTCCACAGCTGACAGTGATTAGCCATTAGTGCTATATAAGCTGCCAGCTGAGAAGCGAGCACTAGAATTTGCCTGCTGAAGAGTCGATCACTCAGCTAACAGCTGGAGACTCAGCTGCTGCAGTGAAGACGCAAGAGTGGGCATACCAGACATCACACTGAGCCAGGCACCCGGCTCCTCCGCTGAGTCGGGTGCTGGGGGCCTCGGAGGAATTCTCTAGGGTTCGCCAAGCGGGAAACTTACTAGCAGAATAGAAAAGGCGCACGTATCTCAGGGTTAGGGAACATGGCGCAGAAAGCATTTTTGACACCGAGTTTAATTTCGTCCCGATTGACCGGAGTGACCCAGTAATCGGGAGGAAACCGACTCCACTCGAGGATTATAAAATCTCGTGAATGTGTTAGGTGTCGCCCAGCCCGCAGCTCTGCATAATCTGTTAAGAGGCGCTGCATACTCACGCCAAAAAGGAGGCACCGCTTTTTTTTTTTTTTTAAGTGTGCTCTCTCTCCCGGGGGACACAGCTTGCCCTGGCACATGAGGCGAGGGCAATGGCATAACTATAAAATGGACCAACCTCTGCTTTGATACAACACTTCCCTTCTGCCGATCATAACAGCAAAGAGCTGCTTAGAGACGTATGCTCTACGTGTCACATTAAGCGCAGTGCGCGGACATAGCAATAAAAGGGCTGGGTCTGCCTCCTCCGCAGACAGCGCTTGCAGGCTCACTACTACTTTTAATATTAAAAGGGGTGGTAGGAACCTTGGCACAAGCTGAACCGGGGTCTCAGGTAAACGTGAGAGTAGGCCGGTCCATATTCCTGGCACGATTCACTGACCGAAAATGCCACCGGAATCCTAATCCTCCTGACTGATATCAACGCGACCAGCAGAGCTGCCTTCATGGACAGAAAACTTATAGATACTGAGTCGAGTGGCTCAACGGACCTAACCATAACCGCTGGGGCTAGAGAGATCCCGAGAGGGCAAGAGAGGGGGGCGGGGATGGAGTTAACCATCTCGCGCCACGCACCTCTGAGGAACCGGCTGATATGGTTATGCTTTCCCGCCGCGCTACCATCCGCCGCCCCACAGAGAGTGGGGATGGCAGTACGTCAAACCTTCAGTGTGGAGGGTGACAGCCTGCGCTCCAGTTATCCTGAAGGAAGAAAACACAACACTAATCTGGCATGTCCGGGGTTCTTCTCAGAGAGAAGAGCTCCACACAACGAATAGACTCCACTACAGGACATAGGCTTGCCTATACAGGGTACTCTAGTCTGAGTGACGGTGTTAACCATTCACTGATAGGTCACCTAAGTCCACTGCGCTCTGTCTAGAAACCCTCCATGGGGGTTCCAGAACGCTGCGCTGGTGCCAGAGGGTGCCCGTCCCAGAAAAAGGAGTACTTCTTCCGGGGAATTCGTCAGGGAGGGCCATTACGAGGAGTGTGAGTCTGGAAACTCGGGTCCGGTTGGGCCAAGGAGGCGCAATGAGCGAGACCCACACCTCGTCTCCCCGATCTTGCACAGAGTCTGTGCGCGCAGGCTCACTGGGGAAAAACACATATTGCGTAAACCCAGGGCCAGCTGAGAGCCAGCGCATCCATGCAGAGCATGGCCCTCCATTCTCCCAGAAACGTAACTGTCATGAGAGCATGTAAGCTGGCACGGTAGAGCTCGTATGGGATATGAATGTCGCGCAGCAATTAAGCCGCATGACTCCGGAGGAGCAGATGGCGAGCGAGCTGAGACATGCGGCGGTGCTGGCTGTCCTAACCAACACGTGTGTCCCCTTCCGTACCGGTAGGAACCGGCGGAGAGCAAGAAACACTGCCAACAACTCCAGGCAATTGAATGCCAACGCAACCGAAGTCCGATTTACGAACCTGCAGCTGCATGCTCGATACACACAGCCCACCAGCCCGTACTGGAAGCATCCATCAGAATGACAGCATGACTGGACACTTGTTCTAAGGGCACCCAGGCCCGTAGAAGGCAAGGTCCATCCAGGGGCTGAAGGTGCGGAGACACAGTGTAGTGATGGACACCCGGTGCGTCTCCGTGCGCCATGTCCATCTGGGGACCCGATCGCGAGGCCAGCACCGCATCGACATGTTGGCCAAAAAAGCACAGTCAGACCAGCGTCTTGAAAAAGACGTGTTGATTGACTGTGTTGCTTTCTTAGGGAATCTGCTCTTTTAATGGAAACTGCTCTTTTGTGCACACCAGCGAAACGCCCAGGGGACAGGAAGCCCAGATTGACCGCCGCTGTCGCATCATCTCCCGCACTGGTGAGTAAACTGGTTTCAGTCTTGAAATCAGGTTGGCAGATAGAGTGTCTTCAGTCTCGTGAGAGGCTCTGAAAGCTAAATTCTAGTGCTCGCTCCTCAGCTGGCAGCTTATATAGCACTAATGGCTAATCACTGTCAGCTGTGGAGCTGAGCTCTGCCAATTCATTTTTTGCATTCATTGGCCCGTTTTCTTACTCTTCAGAGTGATTGGTTGTCTGAAGTACTCCCGTAGTCTGTTAACAGACGCACGTTGGAGTTCCCATATGAAAGGGAACTAGTGAAATATCATATGTGTACACTCTTTTAGTAATGATCAATTTCAGCAATTTTAGAGCACAGGGTTGGAGTTAATCATAATATATGTTTTTTATCTCAACAAAATAATTATTTATGTTTTGACTTGTTTGCTAGAGATTAACAATAAATCTCTTGTCTCCACAACAACAACAACTAACTACTAATTGACTACCTAAAATGACAAAAACACACAACAAAATTACGTTGCTTTCACAAATCACAATGTTGCTCAGCAATTGAAAATCTGTCCAGTTCTGAACTTGACCTGTGGGTGAACACTGCCAGTTCAATAGACCTTAAGAACAGGTCAGAATAAATATATTGTTTCATTTTATATAAATATATCTGTTATGCTGAATGATGATTATTTCACCCATATTTTGACATTTTATTCTTACAAAAGTTACATAAATCATAAAAAAATAGTGCCTCGTCTTTGACCCTTTCAGCGTATTAATTTAACCCTAACCAATACATGCGAAGTATAGAATTGTATATTGCATCATTTTTAAGTTTAAGTTGCAGCAGTTTCAAAATCAAGTGGAGCAATTTAGTGGAGCTAAAAAAGGTTAGTTTTTCTCATAAACAGCTACTGTAAGCATGCTCTTCACTGCGTAACATCACAACAAATACATACAGTCCAATCTTCAAATACATGCAAGAGTAAGCAAGCACTTTCATCTCTAACTTACAGCAGATTATCTCCCCTCTGCCATCCTGACCTTGAGGTCATATGTGTGGATAAACCACAGCACTGTATATGAATTCAGGTACAGTTCCTGCTGAATGTTTGGATCAATAGTGCTAATACGGACAAATCAAACCAAACTGCCTTTTAAACTGAGCTCCTTATCAAAGCTGAGGCTGTGAAACTTTGATCTGATGTTTTGTCAAGAGATGCGACTGGACATCCAGCAACCAAATCCTGACCTCAGGCCAGCAGTGAACAGATTGCAGAAATTGAACATATTTTAGAAACATACGTACACCATTCGCTTATTAAATTGTGACGCAAGGAATACAGTTTCCAGGTCTATGCCTCTACTCCTTTAAACTGAAAAAAATTCAATAGCAGTTCATGACCACTGTTAAGTCATCACATATTTAAGCAAATATTTTACAAATTAATGGTGTTCATTACTGTTTCTGCACGAGCATGGCGAGATGAAGAGATTAAAAAAATTATTCTTACAAAAGGCATTTATAAATATAAAAGGAAAATGCGTTTGATCAGGGCCCAATGTATTTGAATGTATTTGGTAATTATGGGCCTATCTGCTTGTCTGTACAGAGTATGGTATATTATTTATTATGATTTATATAATGATGTTTATTCAAAAAATCCTTGATTCCTTGCATTATAACATGTCCTAGCAACATGCGATGCTGTGACAAACAATAAAAGGTATATTTTCCATCTTACAAGGAGTTTTTTTCCTAACCATCCACAATGGCGACTTGCAAAAATTTCTATTTTAGAAAAAGTTTTCTATTCTGCAATGTCGGGGCTGAACAGCAGCATAAACTACTATGACAATGACCTCAGGTGCTCATTATGTGGTTTATTCAGTGTTAAATGCTACCAATGTGAGTTTAAGTGAAGTTTCACAAACTAATTTCGAGAGGAGCACGTGATTTGATTGATCACAGCTGGACTCTCATCTGTAATTATCAGTAAGCCAATCAGACGAGTCCAAACTCACTATAAGTAGCCTATCTAAAATTATTCCCTTATCTTTGTTTTCGAAGAAAGCCAACGGCAGGACTTCTCCAGCTCCTTCTAAAGCTTCAAAAAACAACGAACAATAGCTCTTTTCAACAACAACAACAAAAAATAACAGCTACAGCAGCAGAAGCAACAATAACAGCAATTATAACAGCAGCAGCAACAACAGAAGCAACAATAACAGCAATTACAACAGCAGAAGCAACAACAACAGCAGACATGGAAACGAACGGAAGCTCCGCTCTCCCCGAAACTCCAGCCCCAACTCAACATCATCCAACCCAGCCGGAAAGCCGGCCAGAGACCGAGGCTTCAGTAAGAGGCAGAAGGCCCATCCGCTCCACTACAGCCAGAACCCAACGCCGCACGCAATCTCCATCCCCTACTTCTCCAAATCGCCACTTACCTTCACCAGCTTCTTCTCACGCCTCCGCCAGATCATCGTCCCTCACATCTAACAAAATGACTGTCAGAGAACTCCACCAAACTCTCCGAGACGCCGGAATCACCATCCCAACACGCTGCAATTAATCCGAACTTGTAAAACTTTACAATCCATCGACTCCTCCCCCCAGGACCGCAGAACCACACGCTCCGGCCACGCCCCCTATCATCAACCCACTACTGCCTCGCAAGCACCCAGCCACTCCGGACCATTCAAGAAAGCTACAAAGAAAAGCAATTAAAAACAACTTCAAGGAATCGGAAACGCTGCAGCCACTATAACATTTCAAAACACAGAAAATCCCCCGGACAATAACGCTGCATTGAACCACCTACCCCCTTCCTCTGGCCTTCCGCCCCCAATTCCAGCTCAAACTACAGCCCTCTTCTTAAAGCTATCCCTACCACTCTCAACCCTATTCAACACTCTCTTCCTTCCAAAATCCACCTTACTCTCTTCCACGCAATAACTTCATCATAGGGAGATGTTTCCGCCACCCCTGCAAGTTTCTCCACACTTATAACTACTGCGGCGGCGCATGCGCGTATCGTCTGCCAAGTGCAAAGATCCAATAAAAGACAAGAATTACTTGTCGACTCCTGTCAACATCTCTAATCTTTATAATGAATTACGTCTGCACCATGATCCTAACTTTTCTGAATTTCTCATTTCAGGTCTGTCTAACGGATTTCACCTTGGTGTCTCGACCCTCCCTTCCTCCAACCTCACCTGCCCTAACTTACAATCTGCCAATGCTGAACCAGATATAGTAGAACAATTAATCAAGAAAGAAATTGAAAACAAATTCATGATCGGTTCCTTTATTGCTCCCCCGTTTAGCGTTTATCGCATCAGCCCTATAGGAGTGGCTATCAGAAAATTTTCTGGCAAGATGCAGAAGCAGCCCAAAAAATATTCGACATACTTCAGAAGCTATATGCTGGATTCTCGCCAATAACTATGGCGTTTCACACGTAGTCCATCTCCTAGACGATTTTCCTTATCATCTCTTCCCCCAATACCAGCCAAACACCTAGCGATAACCCAAGTTCAAGCGCGAATTGCTGTCCATTTCAGGACACCTAAATTTCGCTACGCGCACCATTTTCAGGGACGCCCCCTCGTCACTCACCTCCTTCAACTCGCAGCATCGGTTCACGGACTGGAAGATAAATTATCTTTATCCGATCCCTGCCGTAACGAACTCAACCTCTGGATTTCCTTCCTTAGTGCCGGAACGGTTGCTCGTTCTTTTATAGCGATTTAATCTCATCTCCAGTAGATATCCGTCTTTACGTAGATGCCGCCCCCTCCTTAGGCTTCGTGGGATATTACCAGGGCCGTTGGTTAGCTTCCACTTGGCCTCCCTAAAATGCTCAAAATACCATCTCAGCATATTCGTCAGCCCCTTTCGAATTATACCCCAAAGTAGCCGCCACCATATTATGGGGAGATGAATGGTCCGCCTCCAGCATTCTCATTCATTGTGAAAATAAGCTATTGTTCACTGCATTAATAAAGGGCGCTCTCTTTCTCCCGCTATAATGCCGCTCCTCAGTCGCCTTATTTGGACTTCCAAAAAAAAAAAAAAAAAAAAAAAAAAAAAAAAAAAAAAAAAAAAAAAATTAACTGTTATACATGTTCCCGATTTTCATAACCAATTGCTGACTCTTTCTCATTTACTTTCCAGAGATTCAGACAGTTAGCACCAGAAGAAGAGTCGATTCCGATCCCATCCCTCCTTATGCAGAGATGATATTCCCTTAAACCACCCATGCACAACTTGCACCAAACATCTATATCTCCTATCTTACAACAGTAGCCCCCAGAACACTACAATCATACCTCACAGCATGGGAAACATTTACATTCCCCATACAACGCTACAGTTCCCAAAATTTTCCCTACTACAATCACTTCATTCATCACATATCTCCATTCACACAAACTCATCCAAGCCAGCTCTATTAAAAGCTACCTAAGCGGACCCCAATTTCTCACAAGTTTATATATGGCTCCACACCCGATTCCATAGCTAATGCTCAAACCAGCCTTCTTACTAAAGGCATTCAAAAAAAAAAAAAAAAAAATCCACCCCACCCCTCCCAGACTTCAGGCTGCCCATTACACACAACATCCTTTCCAAACGTATTTCCACACTCAGAAAAGGCTACCTATCTTGACATACAGACCACACCCTTGAAGCTATGTTTACACTCACATTTGGGGTTTCTCAGATGTTCTGAAATCACTGAATTTGATTCTAATATCCACCCCACCATCCCAGATCTAGCTTTGATTGACGAGGAAACAATATCTTTCCGCATCAAACAAAGGAACAGATCAATCTTATAAAGGGCACTTCATCTATATATCTAACATCCCCTCCCCTACAAGCCCATTTTAAAACTCTCCTCGCATACCTTCACTATAGAAAGACATTAAGTTTTACTCCACTCTCCCCTCTCTTCTTAGACGACACAAACCACCCAGTAACACGTCTTTGGTTCCAAAAACACCTCAAAACAGTCCTTCACCTTTCAGGCTTCCCACCAGAATCATACTCTAGTCACTCATTCAGAATAGGAGCGGCCACCACAGCAGCACACAAGGGCTATCACAACATTACATACAAACACTGGGAAGGTGGTCTTCAGACACCTTCAAATCCTACATTCGCCTCAGCCACTGTCACCTCAAAGAAGCCCAGAAGGCCCTCACCAGTCGACACCCTATTTCCAGTACACAAGGACAAGGGCTTAATCCAGCTACACCAAATTTCCAAGGGCGTGGGCACGACCCAGCCACAGCACACTCCCAAGGGCTAGGGCATGACCCAGCCACATCAACCTCCCAGAGGCGAAGGCTTGACTCAGCCACATCGTCTACTCAAGGGCGAGGGCATGACCCAGCCACATCAACCTCCCAGAGGCGAAGGCTTGACTCAGCCACTTCGTCGACTCAAGGGCGAGGGCATGACCCAGCCATCTAAACTTCTGTCCTTCCTTCCAGCTCTGAGTACCACTCAGCTTTCTCCCTAATCACTCACTCAACTCCCGCAGGAGTTCCTCCCGCCCAAGCCCACCCCGTCACCCCCGCCCACCCCGGCCCATTGCCGCAGGAGTCTTCACTGCCCCATCCTGTATCCCGACTTCTGCCGGACCCCGCCCCCCCATGGCTCTGACTCCCGCAGGAGTGTTTCCCCAGAGTCTCGACTCCCGCAGGAGTCATCTCATTGCCCCTCCCCCGGCCCTAGCTTTTACATCATTATATAACATTATTCAATAATGTTATATAATATAACTTTATTTTATTTTCATTTTATTTATATATATATATATCTATATGCACCCACGTATATAAATATGTATGTATATATAGTGCTGCCACTTTCACACGCTCGCTCCCGCAGGAGCATTCCCAGAGCACTGACTTCGCCCGTCACCCTCCAGCAGGAGTCTCCACCGCCCTCTCACTTTCCCTGACTCCTGTAGGAGCTGGCCAAATACAGCTCTACCCCAGAGCAGCGACTCGAGCCCGAGTCAGTCACAGCCCCTCCCCGGCCCTAGCTTTTACATCATTATATAACATTATTTATAATGTCATATAATATCACTTTATTTTATTTTCATTTATTTATATATATATATATCTATATGCACCCACGTATATAAATATGTATCTATATATAGTGCTGTCACTCCCACGCTCGAGCTCCCGCAGGAGCAGTCCCCGAGCTTCCGACTCCCGCAGGAGTCACCGCCCAACTGCCACTCACCCTTCAGCTGGGGTCTTCACCTACCCTTCCTCTTTCCCGACTCCAGCCGGAGACGGCACGTATAGCTCTAACTCCCGCAGGAGTGCCCACGAGCTTCGACTCCCGCAGGAGTCCTCATATCGCCCCCCCCAGGCCTTAGCTTACCCCATTATATATATATATATTTATATATTCCTATATACATATATATTTATATATAGCGCTGCCACTCCCCAGCTCTATCTCCGTCAGGAGTGTTCCTTGAGCAATCAGCTCCCCAGGAGCTATGCCCCTTTCCCCCCCCCAAGCCCCCCTTCACCTCCCTATCCAGCTGGAGTCCTCATCACCCCCTTCCTTTTCCCCGACTCCAGCAGGATCCCGCCAACCCCATGGCCCGACTCCCACAGGAGTCCTCTTGCCCCCCCCACGCCAACCCTGCTCGGGCTCCCGCAGGAGTCTGTGTCACCCTTTGCTCCCGCAGGAGCTCTCTTTATTTTTCTTCCTTAACCACTATATCCAGCAGCCGGATATAGCATTCCTAGCCTTTTGGGGAGTTTTCTTCGAATACACGGCTGCTGTCCCGAGCCATTAAGCATTTTGGGGAGCTCTCGAGAACAACCTGATCTCGTACCCCCTTTTGCTTATCGACCAGGCGGGAGCCCTGGGCTCAATTATCTCCGAGCTCAGGGTTCTCTCCCGGGACAGCATGCCAAACCTGCTATTATTATCAACCAATATCTAAGTGCGAACTCTTGAAGTGAAGTTTCACAAACTAATTTCGAGAGGAGCACGTGATTTGATTGATCACAGCTGGACTCTCATCTGTAATTATCAGTAAGCCAATCAGACGAGTCCAAACTCACTATAAGTAGCCTATCTAAAATTATTCCCTTATCTTTGTTTTCGAAGAAACCCCCCATCCACCCCATCTTCCTCCTTTTTCTCCTTTGCCAGGGGGAGCTCTCGAGAACAACCTGATCTCGTACCCCCTTTTGCTTATCGACCAGGCGGGAGCCCTGGGCTCAATTATCTCCGAGCTCAGGGTTCTCTCCCGGGACAGCATGCCAAACCTGCTATTATTATCAACCAATATCTAAGTGCGAACTCTTGAAATAGCATTATACAACATTTTTGCCATACTGAAAGCAGCAGATAGTTTACCTCAGATCTTCGGAAACCCCCCCCCCAAAAAAAACAAGCAAACATATTTTGAAAATGAACCTTGGGTAACTTTTGGGTTAAAGTTGGGTAACTTTGAGTAACCGTACATTTAATAATGTTAAAGAGATTTAATATTTATTATACTGTAGACTTTACCATGTCATTGGGAGTATTGTGCACTGTTCTTCGCTTCTGAATGGCTGGTATTTAAAGGTTAGACAATACAGACCAATTGCTTGTCGCTGGAATCTTATTGTGTCGTGTGTAGTTCCGATACGGTGTTAAGCCACACTTAACATTTTTAGAATGACAGAGGAAGTGGATGAGAAATCGTGTGGCTCACTTTATTTGGAAATATTTATGTCCCATATACTCTTATTTATGATATTTATAACAGCTGTGTACACACCTTCATTTGCTTTGCCGTTACTGAAACAATGGATTTGCACTTTCTGTGTTGAGAATGAACAAGAAAAATGCTTTATGCAGTGCTGCTGCTGCTGCCCAATGTATGACTGGACTAACAGGAATTCTCTTGAAGAGAATGCACACTCCATGTCTGTACAAAGGCTACATGTGTTAAATTATGTAATATAGAACTGTAGGTAATATATATTATGCAATATATGGAGCTGTAGTGGTTGCATGCTTTATGTTGCTGAATAAAAAAAAAACATAAACCATCTGCATATTTTTTACAATTATTTTTGTGCAATTCTATCAATAAAAAAAATATCCCATCTTTCACATGCATGTTAATGATCATGTTTATGTGTTATGTAGGGGCGGCACAAAATTCTTTTGTTTTAGTGAAATTCCACCCTGACCTCAGACAGCAGTATATTAACAATTTATAAACCATTAATCACTGTCTGACAATTTGAGATTATGCATAGATATAAACATCACAACCATGGTTTTCAATAGTATAACAGCACACCGTGAGGGCATTTTATAGCACTATTTGTTGTTCGCTTTTGGCATCTGATAAAGCATTTGTACCTGTGAAACGCATGGCGTCAGACTTAACAAGTGTATTGTAATCGCAGCTTTTATTCATTGATTGCTGATGAACTTAAATAAAGTGAGCCTGGATTTCCTGTTGCAATCTTCTAATCCTCATTTTGTGACTTCTGGCTCATCAGCTCTTGAAATACTGCCAGTGCTGCTTTGAGCTGGAAGGCAGTTACCAGGCAAATGTCACATCCATTTTCTCAAGATCAGGTCGAGGAACTAGATTTTAAGTGGATTGACTTTTAAGACTCAACTTAGCTTTTTTCTCTCTCTTATTTGTGGGGAATGGCGATACTTAATTTTGAAGAATATAAATAACTTTACAGTTACATGTCAACTGGGAGTAATTTTATTATTAGTAGATATTTATCACCCATATTTTGAAATGTCATTTAAAACATTGCATTTAACATGGTTTTTGTGCTGAAAATATACACAATTATTATTTTTTTATTGTGAGTACTAGTAATAAAGCTATTAATATTGAATATGGCTTTCAAAGTGAACGTTTTTGTTTTTTTTGTAATTGCTATCATAAAAAATGTGACGCCACTCAAATGTGTACAATGTTTTAAGTTTATAGAGATGTGTATGTACAACCAATACAACAACGGTAAACTACAGACTGCACATTTTATTATGTTTATTAAAGCTTTTGTTAAACCATGCTTCACTCACAAGCGCAACCTTGTACCAGGTGAGCTGACAAGCAAGTTTTCTACATCAGGAAATTCATACGTAGGCAATATATGTGATGTAAACACAAAATGAATTCGTTTAAGAGCCATGCAAATATGCTAAAGCTTTTTTGTGGTCAAAACATAGTATTTTGCATGAAATGTGATAATGTAATAATTGGACTCTGTAATTATATATTGTGCTGAAAACAATGAACTGTATGTATATTTGGAGGTCTGACTGAACATATATATATCCTCAGCATAAATTAGTACACCACATTTTGAAAATGAATATTTTTATCCAGGCGACACGGTGGAGCAGTGGTTAGCATTGTCGCCTCACAGCAAGAAGGTTGCTGGTTTGAGTCCCGGCTGGGTCAGTTGGCATTTCTGTATGGAGTTTGCATGTTCTCCCCGTGTTCATGTGGGTTTCATCCGGGTGCTCCGGTTTCCCCCACAGTCCAAAGACATGCGGTAAGTGAATTAAATAAACTAAATTGGCCGTAGTGTATGTGTGTGAATGAGTGAGTGTGTATGGATGTTTCCCAGTACTGGGTTGCAGCTGGATGGGCATCCACTGTGTTAAATATATGCTGGATAAGCTGGCGGTTCATTCCGCTGTGGCGACCCCTGATGAATAAAGGGACTAAGCCGAAAGAAAATGAATAATTGAATGAATGAATATTTTTATCTGCTTTTTAGTGTTATTTATTTCAACAAAATGTTTGATATTTTTGTTTCTCTTGATTTTTGTTCTTTTAAAAAGTATTATTATATATTTTTCCCTATAATAATAATTTGGGCTACAAATTTTTGTACCGTTATTGTAAGTTATTTTGTTAGATTAGCTCCAGATTTGGCTTCGGTACTAACAAATCTAATGTAATCTTATAGGTTCCATCATAGAAATGATCACTCCTATGCTCTTTATTGTATCCATTCTCATTGCAAAAGTCTAAATTCATTCATTACTGTTGGAATCATTTGTGCTTTGGCAGCAAAAAAAACTAACAAAAAAACACAAAAAAACAATAAATTATGGAGTAGCAACTTTTTGAGATAAATAGCTTTGGACAGACGTGTAACTGCATTATTAAAGCTCCAGTGGGAAAGATTTGACACTTGCAGAACTGCGGCAACAAACCCAGAGAGCTGCATTAAGAATGCATGTGTGAGTATAAACTATGTAAAAGTGCTTTAAGAATGTATTATGTATGTTTACTTTTCAAATCGATAACATCATCTGAGTTTCACTGGTGCAACCGCAAGAGGGTGTGTTTATCTCACTTACATTCTACTATATTTACTCCAGTAAAGCTTGTCCCTCGACAAAAAAAGGGAAAAAAAAGGTCATGTAAAAAAGCGTAGAGAGATGTTCACAAAAGCGCAGGCTTACGTGTGTCTATTTGCGACTGCGGTTCTGCAGATAGTCAACAAATAATAGCTCTGAATCAGCAAAAAGCTACAAAGTAGAAAATCTTGTCAAATCTAAATGTAAAACTTGTTTCTCACCTCAGGGACCCTCAGAATATGTTTTTCTATTGTAGGACTGCTGCTTAACATCCTGCTAACAATGACAGATGAAATCTGAACACAGTGGAAGATGCTGGGATATAATTAAGTGACACAAATAAAAATGGCAATTAAACATTAGGGCTAAATTGTAACTTTTTTGTGTTTTTAACTAAATTTCACTAAATACAATGTAAACATTTTTGTCATGTTTGTTTAAGAAAACAAATAAATAAAATACATTTAAAACAAAAAAAAAGCTTTTTTACTAAATAAAAAAAAATAAAGGATTAAATTGAATTAAACACTAAATCACTATTAAAATAATAAAACACATTTAAACTATTAATGAAAAAAAAATCTCAATGACACTTAAATATCACCACTAAAATATGAATTTTATTAATTAATTAAGAAATGTTTAAAAAGCAGTAAACAAATATAGTGTCAGTTCATAGCAGCGAATGCATTAACTAGTGTTTAAAAATGTAGACCATATTATAAAATATTACCAATAAACCACAATAATACATTATGCCTTAAGTATGCGATAGGAAAAAATGATCTGAAGAAAAACAGTTCAATAATTCCAATATCATTTGACAATTTATGCACTATTGGCATGCATGGAAAGAAAGGTCATATGAAAAGTTTAGACTGCACACTCCTTCTTTTCGCCCACTAAAGTGAAACTCTTTGTTAAGCGAGGAAAGTAATGCCTATAACAATGGCTTCAATGTGGACCACGTCTTTGGAGAAAATGACTCTCTTTCAGCGTGTCCTGCTGCTGATCTGTCGTTTCTCCATGGTTTATCTGAAGACTGACGCTCAGGCACAGCAGGGGTGCAGCTATATTGGGAAATGAATGAATGGTTGAGTAACCCCTAGAGCCGCAATTACCCTAAACACTAAATGCTCTTTTTCACTTTAACCTCATTGTGACCCTTCATAGGGAGCATTATGCATGTCTGCAAAACATCGAACATCAGACGGCTCTAATAACGGCGCCATTTGACTCTTCCAAAGGCCTCCAGCTGAGTTGTCCTCTGATTACTTTCTTCAAGCCAACCTTCTGACACCAGAATTAGCCTATTTAAAAAACTTTTTAAATAGTTGTTAGAAATAGTTCTTTGCTAGAAATCTTGGAGAACATGGTGCTGATTTTGTTCCCTATTCATTCAGATGTTTAATATCTTATTTTAGTTATCAAATGTCTCACTTCACTTTCTTTTTTCTTATAGAATACTCTTCCAGTGATTTTAAGTGAATTTGCTTTTCAGAATTAGCCTACATTTACATGATAATCATGTAGCCAAAAAGCATCGAAAAAGCTCTTCCCTTGCATTTTGAAAAAGTTTCACATTTACACAGCAGCGATTCTAATTTATGCATTTACACATTAAAATAAAATGGCCATTAGATTATATATATATTGTATATATTATATGCCAGGCCAGTATTTGGCACTGTTACCTTCTTAGCAAAAAAGTACCTGTAGGGAAGTGACGATGTGACGTTGGGAGCTTGGTGCTGGTGTGTATGTAGAATTTGCAGTGTGTGTAAAGTCGTTTTTATGCGTTTTCAGTCCCAAAACCAGTTGTCATGCAAATGAATTGGCAAAACCCATAAAATGTTCCCCGTTTTTGGCTGAAAATGCTGTCATATAGCTAGCATGTAACACTGCATTTCATCATTTTATTAATTTATTTATTGTTAACATTGCATTTCAGGTCATTTACAAGATTGAAATGATGCTTCTAAATTAAATTAAATTCTTACACAGTCCTGTGTTAGTTAACGTTTTTATCTGTCAAAACATCTCTATCTGCATGTTATATAACATGACATAACATGAGTGCTACATAATTCTCTAAATGTCTAATTTTGGATGAAAATAGATAAAGAAAAAAAAGTACAGCAGGGGTGCAGCGCTATTGAGAAATGAATGTAAGTTTGAATAACCCCAAGAGCCGCAATTACCCTAAAAACTAAGTGCATTTTTTTTTCACTTTAACCATAGAAAGTGTTATCCATGCCTGCAAAAGCACTGAACATCAGACGTCCAGCTGAGTTCTCCTCTAATGACTTTTTTCAAGCTAACCTTCGGACCCCAAAATTAACCGTTATCTTGGTCTAAAGAAAATATTCCAGTAGAGAAAGAAAAAAAAAATCATTCTTGTTTCAAAACAGCTCTTCATCTGGCTGTGAGAAATAGTTTTTTGCTTGAAATGTTGGAGAATATGGTCCTGTCTTTGATGGTGTGCTCCTCAGTTCCAGAGCAGAATGCCGAGTGCTTCTTTCTCAGCCTCACAGTTGCTCTTTGGCCCCATGTGCCGAAAGTAAGAGTCTCTACAGAGGTGTTCTGGTTTCAGAACAACGTGCCCTGGCTGGCCCTCCCGTCACATCAAATCTCATCCTGATCTTGGTGGATGTGCTTGGAGAGAGACGGGTAAATATTGGGCCTAGGCTCGGATTAAGCCAGCCAGATATACCATCACATTACAGATGGCAGGTTTTGGTTGGGAGATTTACACAGAGCCTAACATTTGAATGTGTTGCAGTTGCCTTGAGTTGAAGAAATGCTTGAAATTAAAGAAAGAAAAAATATTATAAAATAAATCTTAATAAAATTTCGTATGATCACACAAATACATACAGGTTAGAACAAGTATGTTGTTTCATATTTACATAAGAACATATATTACAATGGTGACGAGTGGATCATTATTTCACCCATATTTTATCCAAGTTATTTGAATTGAATTGAATTAAATTTAACTTTATTTGTATAGCGCTTTTCACAATATTTATTTTTTCAAGGCAGCTTCACAAAACGTGCACATTATTGCATTACAATCAAAATCAGAAAAGTTAAGGTTATTAGTTACTATAACTTTATTAGTAACTAATAACTTTAAATAACTAATAACTTTATCAGTTAAAGTTATTATATATATACATAGTTAACCTGCAGTTATATAGTATATAGGTGATGTCTATGTGTACATATTCAATGAGGTGTATTTGTGTATTAAGTGTAATCATTGAAGTTGACACTTAACTTACATTTGCTCTCCTTTTTATGCCTAAAAAATTAGCTTTTGTAAATTTAGTATGTATTTATACAACACATTTTATTTTAAGAATTTTAATATGACTACTACTAATAATACATGGATATGGGTTTCAAAAGTGTTTTTTTTTTTGTCTGTTCATTTTTGTAATTGCTATCGTTATTGTATAAGTAAATTACAAAAACAATTATATGTGAAAACAGCACTCAAGGAAGCAAACTCATAAAAACTAGAAAAATACTCATTAAAATTATCTGCTAATTATCAATTGCCCATAGCTTGTGATTGACAAGTATTTTTTTATATATTGTCTAAGTTGGTAATTTAATTTGCAGTAGAAAAACATTTTGTATAGTGTCATAAGACTATATATAATAAGACAAACTGTTTCTGTGCCTTCATTTTGAATGTAATGTCAATATTCTGCATTCAGTTGCCCTGGATGAGTATGGAGTACTGTGTTCATAAGCCACCAAACCCCATTTCAAACACAGTAAATACTGTATTACATTAATATATACAAATGCTATTATTAGTCTACTTAGCTACGTGTTAAGTAAATGTCAATTTGAGTAAATGTGTTTGTGTTGAAACAGCTTGTTGAAATGAACAGAATATAGATTTTGCTTGCATTTCTATAAGCAATTGTGGAATTAACTATTGTTAGTTTAAAAGAATGAACAATATGAGGAACTTTGTTCTTTGATTTTGTATATAAAGTATATCAAGGGCCTTATGATTAAAAAAAATGTTTTAAAGTTTCTTATGCTCACCAAGACTACATTCATTTGATCAAAAATGCAGTAAAAATTTTATTTTTAACTGTCACACGTAACAGCCACCCTATATGTTTATGTGCTATACCACCATTTTTCTCCTCTCTTGCATCCATTTCTCATTCCTTCTCAGTTTCCCTGTCCATCTCTCTCCTTCCTCCCCAATTTCTCTCTCCATTACGCCCACAAACAGCAGCTGAAAAGGTCTGGCACTTGTTCAGAATCCCAATGATCACCCTTCCCAAAAATGTCAATGGATGGAAATCAGGCGACGTCACTAGACTGAGGATTGAAGCATGGTATTATGGGTAAACGAAATGCCCCAGAGAGGGAGGGGGTGGTCCTTTCGCCACTCCTGCCCAGTCAGAGGTCTGGTGAAGGGTATAAATCAGCAGTTAAAAGCGAGGCGCCTCCGGCTGATTGGTGTATAATTGAGTGTCTTTTCCGGACATTTCTCAAGGCTCTGGCTCTGATCATTTTAATTTTGCGGTGTGACTCAGGGTTCTGGTCTAATCAAAAGAATCTTCGCCCTGTGAGATTTGCACACCAGAGCCAGGTCGGCTGAATGGTGTTTAATATAAAGAAAGTTGATTTCTAAAGTCAAAAAGGGAAATTAAATTATGCTGCATTAAATTCATCGGAAGCTTGTCTACTAATATGAACCCACAGCTTTTCATCAGCATCTGGAAGTTACACTTCCTCTTCAGAAAGAGTCTAATTCAGTTTGTATGAAGATTTATAAAAGTGATATGTACAATGTTTAAACAGGAAGGAAAGTGACGTCAAAATGTAATATTAGTGACCCTGGACCACAAAACCATAAGTGTTAATGTTTTGAAATTGAGATTTATACATCACTTGAAATCTGAATAAATAAGCTTTCCATTGATGTATGGTTTGTTGGGTTGTGATACAACTATTTGAAAATCTGTAACCTGATTGCTCAAAAAAAAAATGAATAAATGTAAATACAGTTTTCCAAATTAAGTCTTCAGGAATGCATATTATATATTAAAAAAAATTATATAATGTTAAAAAAGTAATATTCTAACAGTTAGGGTTTTTTTGGGCATAAATTACAGTGTATTTTTAATTAAATATACAGTACTTGTGCAACATAAGGTTTTGTGGTCCAGGGTCACATCAGTGACATTCAATTCAAATTTGGCCAAACTCCAAAAATATATACATCCAATTCACATAATTTTTTTTATGCCTTTCCAAACATATGATTAAAGGGCAGATGGCCAGTTTCATCAACTCAAACGCACCCACAGTGCATGAGTTTTAAACTAATAATACACAATTAATGTTATTCATTTGCATCACAATATTTATCTTTATATGTATCAATTTTCTAATAAAGCAAACGTATTCAGCAGCTCACCTACAACGGTGTTATGTCTGTGAATCAACTCATGCTTGAGTACAAGAGTAGTGAAACACAATTAGACAAAATTAGAGATTAAAGTCATGTACAAACAAGGTAAAATGCCTTTTCCCCCATTACCACTCACATTAAGGTTTAGTATTACTTTCACAAAAGATCAATTCTTCTAGTGCCACTCATTAGCCAAGCAAGAAACAACATAATGACATTTTTACAAAAAAATCACCACATGCATGTATTGTTTCTGGATTGAAAAACACTGGTAGTTTCTAACACATCAATATGCATGTTTACATCAGTGGCAATGAATTCAGTCCTATTTTAGAATTCTGAAAGTTTTCTTGACATGAACCCTAAACACTGGTTTGATTAACTAATTAATTTGCATGTAAATGATGCATTTAGACTGTAGATGTGACCATGGCGAACTGCAGGAGGTAAAAACAAGAATCATAATGGGAACAACAGTGGTTTAGGTGACTTTGAACTCTGGCATAGGTGTTGATGATAGACGGGCTGATATGAGTATTTCAGAAACTGCTGATCTACTGGGATTTTCACACAGCACTCCCTAGGGTTTACAGAGAGAAAACAAAAATACAATTTGTGATTCTGCTGGAAGAAATGCCTCGTTGATGCTGGAGGTCAGAGGTGAATAACCAGACTGCTTAGAACTGATAGAAAGACATCAAGAACTCAAATAACCACCCTTTACAACACATCTAACCTTGAAACAGATAAGCTACAGCAGCGGAAGGGTGCACTGATATCACTCCTGTCAGTTAAAAACAGCAAACTAAGACTACAAATACATATATACATACAGATTCAGCAAAAAAGTTTGACTGCTGTGAGGAGTCTGCTGTGAGATAGGGATGTAAGGGTCTTAATTTGGCAGCACTGTATATGCATGTGCCCAAGTTGTTTTTAAATATCATTGAGAAAATAATGAAATGTTAAACAGACTGAGCTAGATCAGATCTATAAAGGCGTTTACGTGAAGGCATTTCAGTCTGATTGAGCCATCAACCTGATTATAAACAGATTATTTGGGCACATTTAATTATACTCAGGAGTAAATGCTTTGTAATTTAAATTACATAGCAGTCATTAGACTGAAATATTTATAAATATTTTCAATATTGAGAATGTCAGGGTTTTAGCTGTAAGTCATCTTTTTTTATTATACAAAATTTGCATTCATTTTCTAATTTTGAACAGAAATTTGTCAGTTACATTAATAGAATGCATCAAGCTATTTTCATCTAATGACAAATAAAAACCAATTTTATTTTCCAGATCTACTTCAATGAAAAAATAAATAAATAAATATCTGAACATTTAGAAATGGCCTTTAAAATTTATTGACTGCTATGCTCTGATGCCTGTCTCTGATAGACAGCGGAAGACCAGAACTTGTGTCATTTTCTTACACTGACAGCAACCCCACTGCTGATGAGTGATCGGGTCCAAGTTGATTCCTCTGAAATCTCTCTCTACATCTCTTTGTTTCACCATCATACCATCCATCATTCTCAGGTGCCACCTTTTCTGGCCCTTTCCATCACCTCCATCCTTCCTGCGCCACTGTTTCCATAGTGATGTGTGCTTGTGCCCATAATGACTAAGTATCTCTCAAAGAGGCTGCAGGGACTGGCAGGAACCCCTCTAATTTCTCTCAGCCTTTCTTTTTTTCTTTCTACCACTCTTGTCACATTGATGCAAGCTCACCTTTTAAGAGCAGCCCATAGAGAACAGACAGCGTCAGAAAAATGCAAAGCGTGCACAATGTCTGTAGAAGGCTGCATAATGTCAGCATGTCCCTTGTGAAGGTTAGTCACAAGCCTCAAAACAAGCCATTAAAAACACACCTGTTTTAAAATAATAGATTAAAAAAAAATGAATTATTACTCACCCTTACATCTTTTCAAACCTGGAACACCAAAGGAGACAAGTTCATGCTTTTTTTTTCTCGTCTTCCATGAATGAACGAAAGTGAATGGCAACCACAAGTATCACGGACAGTTTTCAGTATTTTTAGAAATAAACATATTGTTAACAATATTGATAAAAAGGAAATAAACATCATAACTAAGCTGTCCTTAGTAGTCTGTTCAGTCTGTATGCACTGGTAGATGTTTTTGAAAGAAAAAAAAAAAACAGACAGACTATATAGTATTAATTTTATTATTAATAATTCAGTAATTATAAAAAAATGAACTCTATTAGTTCTTACCTAGACCATATGCATATGTCATTTACCTTTACTAATAATTTATTAGACAAAACTGTTAAACAGACAGAATCTAATGAAGATCAGACAAAAACAGAAGCTCATTATTTAATTATTAAGCCATTAAATTATTTCATTCATTATTTAATTTTTTTTAATTAATAAAGACTGTAATGGTATGGTATCCTTTTTTGGTTAACAATTCCTTTAGGAAACACATGGGAACACAAAATAAAAGTCTTTTTGATACTATGGCCAAATGAATCACCTTTTTCACAAATGTCATTATCAGAGTCATTTTCATGTAGTGCACATGTGATTTAATTTGTTTTTGCAAACACTGAACCAGCCTATTCTTTCTAATAAAAAAAAAATAATAATGAAAGAAAAGGCAGATTATAGAACAAGAACAACAATCTACTAACGATGGCGAAACAATAGATGCCTGCATTGATGAGAGTTTGTGCGAGGGCATTAAAAGATGTCTGCAGCTCTAATTAAATGAGTGCATTGACATTTATATTTTATTTTTTTGCTTATAATTTTTGAAAAGATAAAAACATGAATAAATGTGTCGCCTGTTGAATGCATCTAGCATCTTGCAATCAAATGGAGTATACTGTAAAAGGCTGTACTTTTGACTGTGCTTGCATATTCATGTATGCATAACAAACATTCATGGTGTTAAAATGCAAAAGAACAGCGTGAACATTCTTCAAAGTGTTTGTGTTACATAAAAGAGAATTTTTGTATCATCATGAGAGCAAGTCAATGACACAATGCTTATTTTAGGGTGAACTATACCATTAAGAATCGCAGCATAACACAGATTTCTTGGAAGAAACTTGACAGAATAAGACAGAAACAGTGTGGGAGCGCACATGGGAGAGAAAACAGGGACTGGTACAGCTGCGAAAGCAGAAAAATAGATTTTTTTTTCTTGGCCCACGAAAACAAGGGGATACTAGCAGAGATGGAGCGCTATAGCAAGACGGATCCTGAGGAAGAAGGTGGAGGGGGATGAATGCAGAAAAGCATTGAGCCGTGGCCTGTGGAGCAGCATGTAGGCACTCGTTACTGATGTGGCAGAAAATATGTGCCGACAGGAAATGAGGATGCCAGCTGTCCCTCGATTATGACATTACCGCGCAAGAATGGGCGACAGCAAAATCATATATGACTCACAGACGATGAATAATAGAGCCAAGAACCATGACCTTCTGGCCCTGCATTTGATGCTACATACAACCTCCGAGCCTTCCCATGCAAGGCCAACGCTGCATATAAACAATGACACTAAACCACTATGAGAGGGTTGAGGGATTGCATTGACACTCAATAATTAATAGAAATTAAAATGAGTGTCTGTGCATGCAAAATCACATCTGGAACTGCTGAAAGCAATGCCTCCGGCAAAAAGCGCTTGTTTTTTCCATGCCAATAACCGTGCAAACATCCAAACAACAGCATCGGTGTGTGGGCAGCAAACATTATTATGCAGACATTCCATTCGTTTTTTCAGAATAAGTGACCTTGCCTTTAGAATTTACTGGTGCAGAACTGCGGGGAAGTGAGAGAAGTCTAACACCAGCACCACGCAAGAGTTGCACAGCCCATATTCACTTATATGAATACTGCATTAACATAAATGCATACTAGGGATGTGCAATTTGGATGTTTTGACTCCTCGGGTACTTAACTGCAAAAATCAACAGAGTACTGCAAGATTCAGACAGACAACTTTGGCCATTAAATTGCAGCATGTTGCATTTCTAAGATGTTAAAAATAGTTTTCCAAGACCTGAACGTTCTGTTCCTCGCATGGGCTATGCCAGCGGTTCTCATTCCTGGTTCTCGGCACATTTTCCTTGTCTCTCTTGTTTAACACCCCATTTACACGAGGCATCAGCCCTAACACTTCTAATTTACTGTGAACTGAGTGACGTCAGAGTTGCCAAACTGAATTTCTGGTCTGTTGCATTGGGTAGGTTGCAAGTGGCAGAAGTTGAAAAACTTTAAACTTTTCATGCTCCAATACAGACACCAGCCAATCAGATTGCTTTATGCAAATATACTAGTGCAGATGTTCATTCCTTCATTCATTTTCTTTTCGGCTTAGTCCCTTTATTAATCTGGGGTCGCCACAGCGGAATGAACCGCCAACTTATCCAGCATATGTTTTACGCAGCGGATGCCCTTCCAGCTGCAACCCATCACTGGGAAACATTCATACACACTCATTCACTACGGACAATTTTAGCCTACCCAATTCACCTATACCGCATGTCTTTGGACTTGTGGGGGAAACCGGAGCACCCGGAGGAAACCCACGCGAACACGGGGAGAACATGCAAACTCCACACAGAAATGCCAACTGACCCAGCCGAGGCTCGAACCAGCGACCTTCTTGCTGTGAGGCGAACGTGCTACCCACTGCGCCACCGCGTCGCCTAGTGCAGATGTTAGCTAACCATATTTGTGCAAAAGCAGATAGCAGATGAGAGTGTACCGACAAATGGCATTTCCCTCTGCTATGATAATAGCAGTGCATAAGACAAGAAGACCCTGAAGAGGTTGGTTAAGCCAGGTGAAAGGACCATTGGAGTAAATATGACACCTATTTGAGGACCTGAACCATCAACAATGTTTGTCAAGGGCAAACAGTATTTTAAGGGATAATTTTAACCTACCCTGGCCACAGCCTGTTCATGCTCCTGGCAAAAGGCAGGGGGTATCGAAGCCTGAGGAGTATATCTGTGTGGTTCCGTGACTGCTTCTTTCCATCTCGTGTAAGACTTTTGAACAGGACAACACACTAAATATTACTGGCAGCCAGCATGAGCCTAGAATTGTAAACTACTACATATGAGTACGTACTACAACTATTACAAAAAGTCTGTGCAATAATGTGTCATTGTCTCTGTAATTTGAATTGGTCTGCACATTTTATATATTTATACTTTGATATTTATGAATCACAATAGCTTTAATTATTTATTTAGTTACTTTTTATAGTGTTTTTTCTGCTCATGGTGTTTTTCATAATTATTTAAAACAATTTGCAGCGTAATTTCGTTCTGCATTACTTGTCCTCTAATGTTTTTAATGGCAATAAAAAGACAACTTGAAACTTGAGATTGAGTTCATCAAAATGGAAGTAAATATTAGTGAAATAATAGTGTTATGGTGTGTATAGTGTTATGTGATTGGCTGTCGTCCCTATGACAATCAAAGCTTCAGATATTCCCTCCGTCAACCGTTAATGCAGTGAATGGGGCTTAACACATTTCATTTAGATAACAAGCTTGTTATAATAGAGCTCCATGAAGAAACTGTGTTTCAATTGATATGTTCCCTACATATTGTTCACTGATCTCTACCCCCATGGCCCCTGGACACAGGAAACTAGCTGAACTTAATGTTTACCTAATTTAAAAACAAAGATTTGCAGACACTGTTTGCAGCATCTTTAGACAAAGCTTATTACAGAAGTGTAAAGGATTACTTCACTGTAATCATGAAATTTGCAAAAAAGCTTCATTCAAACTGGAACAATGGCAGAATATCATGTGATATCCACTTCTCAGTGCATGTACGGTCGAATGGAACAATCCTCTAAAGTGGTAAGGGAAACATACAAAATGTGCAGAGTGGAGGGTCACAAGTACCAGGACTGAAAACCGTTGGCTATGCTACATCTTTTAGTACAAGGACCATTTTTCAGTTTTAACTGCTATCACATGGAGCTGTTTTTCAAAAATTGTCTAATGAAATTTTACAGGTGGACTCCCCCTTGAAATGCATCCCATTGTGAGAAAGAGATTATCATACAGTACGTGAGCATAGTTATTCCCCCACCTCCATGGCAGGATCAGCCCATACATTTATACAATAAGCTGTGGACTATTTTCAATGCATCGTAATCCGCTTCCTACAGTAAACATAGTTGCCAGATGGGAACTGCCATTAGATGTGAGAGAACAGACTATGTTCTTGGTATTTGTCAGTTTGGCAGTTGCACAGTTTTCTGCAACTCATGTCTAAAAGTTGCGTCGGAAACACTAGCATAGGGGCAAGACCCGTGGCCCAGCAAGCGACCACTGCGATGAAATCCACATGCCAGAATGTGCATGCTGCTGGTTTTATCCCCTAGGGGACTTAATCTCTAGAGAATAATGTTCAGCATACGAGACAGGGGAGAGCCATCAAGACTTAGCCATGTGCCCCACGGCACTGGAGATCATGCATATTTCATAGAAATGGCAAAAACAGACAGTAAGGGTTGCTAGGTCTCTCCGTGGCTCTCCTGAATGACAGCGGTGTGCTTTGGGCCATGAATTGGTGGGTCATGTTTGGTAAGCAAAATTTGAAAATAGGATAATAGACTTTTTAAATAGCTTTCTGAAGGTATTTGGAGAAACCCATTAATATCTGAACTCTTACACGAGGGAGCAAAATAGTAAAAAAGAAATGCATTTCTGCCATGGCAGTGGTCCATAATGCAATTCAAGATAACACACACACAATAAACAGCCTACCCAAAACTGCTTTCAATGCAGTGTTAAATAGACTACTGTAATGATCACTTCATTTCATGAGTCAGTCTCTCTCTCTCTCTCTCTCTCTCTCTCTCTCTCTCTCTCTCTCACACACACACACACACACACACACACACACACACACACACCACGACATCAATAAATGCAAAAGACTGGAGAGATTCAGAATCCCCCTAAGATCTTCTCTTATGTTTTATCCATGCTGAAGTAATTGCCACAGCTGGTTTCAACCATCCCCTCACATCCTTAAAGAGTGCTAGTGACTTCATATCATGTAAGTAAAATAAAACATTGATGGCTCACACGTGCACTGCATTCTAACTTATATCTTAATATATTGCACATCCGAGGACACTCAGACATCAAGATGTTTCTCCTGCTGAGAAACTGCTAATTGGCAGATGATACATCCCAGCACAATGTCCCAATTGTATGTAACCTGCTGTTTCTATAATATTTTGGTGCAGTGATATGGCTGGGGGCCCCCAGGGGGCTGTGTATACTGCCCTAAATGAAACAAATGTACTACTATATTTCTATGATGCTCTCTGGTGCTATGATATGGCTAGGATATTGACTAACGGCTGCTAAGGTGTTCTGACTACGGACCAATAAACAATATCATATTGAATTGCAATAAAATGTATGCCAATAACAATGAAAAGCTCTAAACAATTTTACTCAATATTGATTAATCTGAGAGCCAAACACACAGCCAAAACATTCAACAACAGTCAATCAGCATGCATTTGAAGACCTCTTAATGCACATTTAACCTTTATCTGGTAAAGAACCATGTACTGTAACTTATTTGAGATTGATTACAATATATATATCTATATAAAATATATATATAAAAAAATATATTCATTCATTCATTCATTTTCTTTTCGGCTTAGTCCCTTTATTAATCTGGGGTCGCCACAGCGG
>CAIGQV010019090.1:6335947-6348517 GCA_903798115.1 Danio jaintianensis
GGGGGGGGGGGGGGGGGGGGGGGGGTGGGGGGGGAGGGGGGGGGGGGTGGGAGTAGAAAGAAAATCACCACTAGACCCAGTGGTGATTTTCAATCCCCCTTGTCATCGTGAGTGGGTGTAAAGTTCAGCCTCCTCACAAATTGGACGGGGGAATTTGTTCTCCCTTGACATTCTCCATGGAGGTGTCACACAGAGGAGCTGGCCGCCTGCTCTTTGGAGGGAGATGACAGGGGCATTGTCAGGCCAAAAAACACAGGCCCCTCTCCCCCTGCACTATCAGCTGTACATCACAACATGAGGGCAGCTTTTCGAACGCCGTAGTTTGCCTCGAAACAGCAGGGTGGAGAAGGAAGCAGTGTAGGCACTCAAACTGACTCTTGTGAGAGGGTGTTTTGGGATCGGCAGATAAAGAGGTTGTAGATCACAATGTGTTTTGGGGAATAAGGTGAACGTTCATCTTAATTACCTCCCTGACATCTCACAGCTGTCTGTGATATTTGCAAGATACCAGAAAATGCGGATGATGAATCCCTGAGAGGGTTCGGAATGTCTGAAGACAGAGGGATCCTGTCTCGCTCTGTACCAATCTCTTCATCAACCACATCATCATTTCTCACACTCAGCTTGCAATAGTGGCCACATGGGAGCTGGTAGGAAACTACCCTCCCCGCCCCATTCGACACAATTTCGCATGCTTCGCAAAATAAACTATGCTCTATCTGGGGAAATAGACATAGACACCTTCCAAATTAACTGCGACGAAAAGAGCTAGGCATGATCCCCTGACATTTTCAGCTTATCACAGAATGTCTGGTCATTAGAAGATTTGCCAGTTAACACAAATGTGCATGCTTCTCCCAAAGGGACACATCAAGGTATGACTTTTGCATACTGCTGTTTTTCTGAGACAAAACCAACTGAAACCAATTTGATTACTGCATGCTGCTGAAACCAACTAGGTCAATACTATCTGAGAAAAAGCTGTTGGTAAGATTTACGTTGAGCTGAATGGTAGTTGATCAACTCCCCAAGGAAGTATGCAATTTGCAATGTTCATTAGTAAGTCTGTAGAACTTTTTAACAACTCAGGCGTAGTTACCACTTTTAATGCTTACAATTTCATAAATGCTTAATGGCTGCTTACATTTGTGCATTTGGCACATTACTTATCCAAAGCGACCAGGGGTATCCAATCATGATCCTAGAAGGAAGTTTCCTGCAGAATTTAGCACATGCCTCAAGATGAAAAGAAAGAAAGAAACCAAAAAAATCCTTAAGAAGCTCAGATGTAGTTAATTACATGGCACTTCAAGACCAGAGAGGGAGCAGCCATTTGTAGTGGTGTCCGAAAAAATAGTGTACATTCTGAAGTGCACTCGATCAATCTCACAATGCACTGCTATAATAATTGTACATTACAAATGAATTCCGGTGTCTGAATGTTTGTGTGCATCACAGAAATCAAAATGCTTTGTTTCATTACTAATATACAGCTTGCTATGTGTTAAATAAATATCACAGGGTCTGACCAAAAAGTTGAAAATGTGATCTGTCTGGGAGATTTATCAATCAGCAAAGCACAAACAAAATGTCATCCATACATGTGCTCAAATTAACTCGCTCATTTTCATTCACTCCTTTAGGTGGACTATATTAGTGGACTAATGTAAATTGTAAATGGGGGAATAGGGGGCAATTTCAGATACAGCCCAGTACTGGATATCATAAGACCCATTCCTTGACCATCAAACCCATGATCTTGGCATTGCTCAACTGCTTGAGTTACAGAGAGGCTAACATCAGGGATTAACCAGGCTATTGTAGCAAGCCAAAGCTTCACCACTTGGATGAAACAGAGTGTAGCTGTCCTTGGTCCTGAAGCCAATGCAGTTCAATTATTGAGTGCTGCAGGTAACTGTCCAGGGTCCTGAAAGAACTGCACTACACATCTGTCCACTATCCTATCCAGCTGTCTGAACTCGGATGACACAATGCAGAGCTCATATGAGAAACAGTGTCAGTAGGTTGGCACAACAAAACAGAGAACAAAGAGAACACGGGCAGCAGACGCACCATGTCGAGACGTCATGCGACCGGATTATAGGGAGAGTGACACTGCAGAAGCCCTAATCCTTATCTGGGAGATTAGGAAAACATGACACTGTTGTCATCAAATCCTTTTAATCATCCAAATGTTCTGGTCTCCTTCAAATTCACAAAAATGTGGCCAAATGGAAGGAAAACTGAATCAGTCTGGGATTGTTGCCCCACATAGCCTCGGCACCCTCACAAAATGTGCCTTAAAGTTAAATAGCATAAAGGCATTAAAGGCGGTTGTCTACATTATCTAAGCAGATCCCTTCTCGTGGTATAATTAATGTGTTTGAGGCAATTTACATGCAGTCAGCTCTTTAAATCATATCAAACCATATTAATGTCTAGCTCTGAAGTCTAATAAAAAAAAAGTATGCATTGTCTTCCCCAGGCAGAAAAAGTGGTACAAATAAGAACTAACTGTATGCTCACTAAGAAGTCCTGAGGGGTTTCTAGAGAGGGTTTTGGATGAGGTTTTAATGGAGCGATGGTAGGAAGTCATGTAAAATTAAGCGACGACACAAGACGAACGAGTCATCACAACCTCTTAACCTAGTGTTCTAACTCTGATCTCAGTTTTCTGTTGATTTTTTTTTCACCGGATGCTTCATCTTCAAGAACAATGGCTATGTTCACAAAGCATATGAGATATGTGTCACCAGAGGCATGTTTACTATATTGGGGGCCTCAGCAAATCTCTTTCCAGTGGGTCCTTTTGGCAGATGCTGCTGGGCCCTACATAATTGTGTGATTTTCATGCTGATTAAACATGCTATTGTGTGCCACTCAAACATTTTAGATCCAGTCAGTGCTTTCCACATGGAGCTCCCCTGGATTTTTTGGTTTGGGCATAACCCAAACAGATGATTATAGCCTGACAAATTAGCATAAGTTGTCTGTTAAATACGTTTCAATAGATGATCTTGTACATTAACTACAATTGTCTGTGGGGTTTTCAAATTATACTATGAGGATCCCCAATGCACTATGAGGGTGCTAATGAGTTCACGGTTAAATTCAGGGGGAAAAAACTGTAAATAAGTTAAAATATATAAAATTAGCCATTTATAGGGTTTCATTATGCTAGTTTATCTTTAGGTTTCTAAATCTAAAAGATAGCTTTAAAGGTGAATTATAAAGTAAAATGAAACAAAAAAAATTCAACTTTTGTTTAACAGCATAATTGGCTCCTTATACAGTGCCCTAGCAACACGAAACATGACAAAAATCCAGAGACAAGCAAGAATAATGCACAGAACAATGCTCTTCATTCCCAACAAAATGGACATGTTTTTAATGTGAATAATAAATATTAAACCTCTTTAAAATTATTAAAATGACAAGCTGTGTGACTGATGTTTTTGGATTGCACTGAGTCGCAGTTCTGATGTTCATGTTCAAACTCAATGCTTGATTGTTATTTTATTTTAGATCTGAGGTAATGGTATACAAACTGATACTGGTAGGATACTGGTAGCATTTAACACTGAATAAAGCAGCACCTGAAGTGATCATTGTCATATTAGTTTGTGCTGCTGTTTCAGAGGCAATGTCACAGAAATAGAAATTGTTTCTAAAATAGAAAATATTATTCCACCATTATTCCACCATTGTGGTTGGTAAGAAGAAAAAAAAATCCTTTTAACATGGAACATATATCTTTTATTGCATGTTGCAGCATCCTGTTGCGTGAAGCTAGGACAGAGTGTTACACCTAATAAATAAAATGAGTTAAAATTGAATGAAATAACCATTATTGTGGATTCATTAGACTAGTTTTTCTTTAGGTTTATAGTTCTAGAATTAACAATAAAGGTAAACAGAAAAAAAAGTCAAATAAAAAGAAAAGAAATAGTTTCTTTACTTTTTAAAACAACATAATTGGCTCCTTACACATGAAAAAAGTCATAACTTCTAAAAACATAAATAACTTGCTACCAAAGCTAACAAGCTAAAACTTGACCCCATGGTTCAGTCTAGCAAACATACCAAGTCTGCAAACAACATAACACAACATTGAGGAATGAAGCAACAGTGGCTACAAACCAAAGTCATATATCATACATGTGTTTGTGTGAACACGTTTCTTGCAACAATGCCCCAAGGCAGAAGACACATGCTGCACCTGTACCACTGTCATCTGAAATTGTGTGATGGGACTCAAATTAAGTCATTACTACAGGCGCTCTTCCTTCTCCCAGAAGTCACGTACAGCAACCTCAGAGAATTCTGCTCTCAGCCAATTCCACGTACATGAGCTCATTCGCATGCAAACATAAACACATGCACACTCCAGAGTCCTCACGGGACTTTCTCAGAGTCTTGAAATTCAGTTATCTTGCATTTGATCTGCTATGAAAACATTACCAAGGTTTTATATAAACACATTCACCCTATTGAGAAACAGTGGAAGATAAAAAAGCACATTTAAAATTCACTAGATATGGCTTTCTGGAATGACTAGCAGATTAATCAGTCTTTACCTTGTATAAATAATTTGGTTTCGCCAACTGAACAAGTTTCCTAATCTACATATAATGTGTTGTGTGCAAAACAGCTAGACTGAATGCAATACAATGTCAATGAGTTTAAGAGACTTCTTTTTAACTTGGCATGCAGTAGGCTACTAAAAACTCAACAATCATGGTGGGATGATGAAAAACAGGAAAACAAGCTGTGAAAACAATACCATTATTGATATAGTTATATTTAACTTGTAACCTATATTTACAATGATTCGTGGAGGAAATCAAAGTAATAACATTAAGTAAAACCAACTCAACTTTCTGATACTGGTATTTTTAATTGTATACTTGTATGTATATCGTTGTGGGCTTTCCACTGTTTTTTCATTGGCTTTGTTGCTACGTGTAGCAACTTGCTGTTTTATGACATCTGGATTCATATTCTACTCAAAGTGAGCTAAAATGTATCATAATGTATCATTTTAAGCTTTAACTCTCCATTACATTAGTAAACAGTTTATAAAAGCAAAGCTACAAATTATGTATTCTTGACTTATAAGCCCATATATACAGTGCCTATGGACAATCATGGTACCCCTTTGAAATAATGACTTTATTTGTCATATACAGCCTGAAATAAAATCGCATTCCAAAGAACTTTTCCAGCCTTTGAAATGTTTCTGTAGCCTTCTCCTAACCTGTGCCTTTCTACAACTTTATCCCAAAGTCCTTTTGAAAGCAGGTTGTAATGTGAGTAAAGGTATAGTTTTTCACAGGGTATGATGATTTTCTAGGCACTGTAATTGTATTTATTTTCATAATTTGTTAATGATTATTTTTTCATTACTAAATTATTGCATTATTTACAAACCAGTTTTTAAGAGGAGTTTTGTGTTTTTTTTTAAGCTGCTAAAATAAAAGGTTAGCATATTTCAAGCAATATTTGCTTGTTGACATGTACTGTAGCAGCAAAATTACTTTCGGTTAGTAGAATGTGTAAAGTGTAATATTGAAAAAAATAAAAAAAAATTTTTACATATTGGTTCTTCTGCATAATACAATGTTTTAGCAAATTTTTGCTAATCTGTGTCAACGGGGATTGTTTGGAACATCCTTGTGCGTACTCAACAAAATCTTCTAATTTTAGCGTATCACGTAAACACACCCTAAAGCAGCATTAGCTAAAAGAGGAAGCAAATAAACAAACCATACTGCTCTACCCCAATAATGAACCGCTCTGTTGAACTTTGATGACTTAACCATTGTGACTCATCTCTAGTAGATGAGCTAGATGGCAAATATCCACTCTAGCCAACAGGCAACTATTACCCCCTGAACTCTCTCACACATCCAACAAAGAATCATTCAGTGCCGCTCACTTTGTCATCACCACAAAAACATTCTCACAAGGAAAGCTTTTTTTTCTTCCAGAATTTATTCAGAAATCAGGGAACTTGTCCGTACGCACGGGCTGTGATAAAGTGCCCAATTCCACTATCGCTGGGTCTACAGCAGAAAGTCGTGCCTCCAGTGTGTTGTAATTGTGAATCCTGTTTCAGAGTGTGAGCCTTCAGGCTGCTCTTTTGGTTTATTCATGAGTCGGGTTTGAGGATGGGAGTGGTGGAGAGGAATCTTTAATTTTACTATCAGCCCAGGCCTGGCAGATCTATGTGAAGAAGCCTCTAATTAAAGTCAAAAGGAACATCGACCATTTTCTAATGGAATAATTCAGATGAGCCATGTTTGTCCATGCCAGTCTCTCATCCTCCATTCTCATTCATTAGAATGCATTACACTGGTGTGATTTCTGGCAGCCTGTATTTGCTTCAAGATCACAAGCCAGTGTTGCCGTCAAAGAGAATTGCACTCGCTCTCTCTCCCTCTCGAGTGTGTTTGCCAGTTGGTGCAGGAAGCGACCCGATGAGGGAAGCGACGGATTATGTGCTTTGGTTAACTCTGTAAAGCCTGACATATGAAACAGTAGGCAGAAAAAAATAATTTAGCATTGTAGAATTATTCTGAAGGATCATGAGACACTCATAACAAAAGTACAAAATTCAGCTTTCATCATAGGGATGAATTAATTTTTCAAATGTATTAGAAATGTTATTTCACACTGTTTTTTTTGTATTTTCGATCAAATAATTGCAGTCTTGGTAATCATAATTAATCTTCTCCTTAAAACATTTACAAATCCAATTTTTTTCATTCAAAAAAACTGTTGTGATATTACTTCAAAAACACATAAGAACAACTGTCAGTCAGACAACAGAATTGACAGTAGACTTTGTAAGTTTTATTATGCTGAAAATTTTGTGACATTTGCTTAAACTTTACAGGTTTAACATGTAAGACCCACTAAAATCTGCAAGCATTCCCCCGCCACAGGTTTAAACCAATGTTTTTTGTGTCAATCGTATTGTAATGATATATATGAATGATATTGAAACTATCTGTATTTATAAAATCCTGATTTTTTTTCTGGGGTTGGTTTGTTTATCTACATACCTGCTTGCTGCATGAGGAGCAGGTGATAATGGTCAGGAATGTGGAGGCATTAATGCTATTAGCATACAATATGGGAGAATAAGCTCGTCAGACGGTATTGTGTGAATTGTGGAATGTGTGAAGTCTTTAAAACGTGTAAATATGACTGGCAGCGATTTATTTTGAGATTATTTAGCCTTAAAATAATCAGTATTCAAAGCACCATCTTATTTACAATGAGCAATCGCATAGACATACAAAGACTTATAATAATAATCCTTTTTTTTTTTCATAAAAAACTTATGATTAACATTATTGTGTAGTAATTACTGTATAGATCTATTATGAACCTACATAGTAGGGGTGAACAATATTTTGTTTGAGCAACAATGTGTGTATATAGTCAATTGTCACATTGCAGGATTAGATTATTTATTAAAGATATTATTAAAAATCTTTTTTAAATTTATTTATACAATGATGACCATGTTATTTTATGTTTGATTGTTCAATTTCTGTACTTGAATAGTGTTACACTCCGCAGAAAACCATAAATCACTGTTTATATATCTTTTAGTTTTGCTCTATCGTATTTATGCTTGTTATTTATTCTATTTTATGTCGATGCACTACATAGAAAATGCCTTGATCATCATAGTTGATCTAAATTAACTAAATCTTTCCATATAGAGCTATTCAAATTCATATCGCAATATATATTAGAGCAAAACAAAATAATGCAAAGTCAGATTTTTCCAATATCGTGCAGCCCTACTTCATGGGCAGTACACCCTGCAAATAAACCATTGGATGTCGTTTAAATTTGTTCAGGCATTGAGTAGGATTTCACTGAATGTCTTGCTGTACAACACATCCAACAATGCAACAACATTTATAAAATTCTAGCCCGATCTCACAAGTAAAGAATAACTATTTTACGTATTGTCAGAAAAGTGGCTAATTTATATGAATTCATATGATTTAATTTGTATGAAAACATGATTTTTAAAAGGAGATGTCCCTCCAAACCCCACCCCTAAATTACACCCCATTCAGATCATACAAATTAATACAAATTAGTAAATTTTTTAACATTGTAAAATGATAGATCTAAAAAAAAAGAACAATATTCATTCATTTATTTTTGGCATAGTCCCTTTATTAATCTGGGGTCGCCACAGCGGAATGAACCACCAACTTATCCAGCATATGTATTACGCAGCAGATGCCCTTCAAACTGCAACCCATCACTGGGGAACACCCATACACTGTGGGGGAAACCGGAGCACCCGGAGAAAACCCACGCCAACATGGGGAGGACAGGCAAATTCCACACAGAAATGCCAACTGACCCAGCCGAGGCTCGAACCAGCGACCTTCTTGCTGTGAGGCAACAGCGCTACCCACTGCGCCACTGCGCTGCCAAAAAGAATAATAAAGAATAACAAATACATTATTTCTGCATTGGATGTCTCCTACAACAATTCAAAAAGTAAAAAAAAAAAAAAGAAATGATGTTACTATCTACATTTGAGTCTTTGAGGGTTGAGCAGTGGATTTTAGGTTTTGCAGCATTGAAAAAGGAGAACTAAAGAAACCACAGGTAACACAGAAATGGAAACAGCACTACACAAGGCACGAAGCCATACATTTGCATTGTAAATCAGCACATTAAAAGTCTGTTGAGGCTACAGACATTTTCTGTGTGGTTAAAAATGTCTTAACCGGTTTGTATCTCAAAATGATGCAATTTATGATTGCGGTGGAGAAAGTGACTACTAATATCACTGCTAATCAGATTAGGACCACCTGAGGGCAAATCTTATTGAGATACTGTCTGCAATAAATCTCATTTTGAAAATAAATAAAAAAATAATAATCAGGAAGTAATTAAACTGTCAGTAAACGTTTCAATAATTATTTATCCATTTAAAATATTTAACAGATCAGCCAACAAACGCACTTCTCCGATCCATTAGTGCAGATACATGATGAATGGCTTTAACTACCATTTCAAAGCTTGTGGAAAAACCTAAATGTGAAGTCAGTCACAGTGAGCCCTAAATTTGAAGCACTTTGAGGAGGATGTCACGCCACGTGCTTCCTTTGCGGCTTGTGAGGGAGATCCACTAAGCCTTGGAGACGCCTGACCGTACTGTACTTCCCACTCACTCCCCACTTCGCCTAGCGAAAATGTTCAACCAATGGTCAACAAAAGATGACAAGGATTCGTGAAGCCTGATGGAAACATTGTGAAATATGCATTACATCTATGGCAAGCCATTTTAACATCTAATCTATAACATACCTGAATATTTCTGCATGATAGTGCTTATATAGATACTAGTTTCTTTTCAATTAATTACTAGTGCATATTCTTTAAGGATTAGTGCTTATTATTTAGGTATTTTGGCCTTTTTAAAAGAGACTAGAATTTAGATACTGGTATTCATTATTAGATCATATACTGTAAGAAATAGCCATAAATTAGCTTTTATTTATTTATTTCTTGTATTTTGTGATTCAGCTTTTTTTTATTTGCATAATGGGACCTTAATCTGTCCTCCAACAACATTTGAAGTTAAAATGTTTGAAAAGTGACTTTTATTGACATGTTTAATAGTCTGAAGAGAAATATAGTCTGGTTTGGTGTTGTAAATTACTGTATAAAAACCTGATAATAAACTTCTAAAGAAAATGTAAATTTGTAACATTTAACTATTTATTCTCTTTATATTATTTCTTATACAATTTATTGTTTCAAACTACTAAAATTTAAATAAAATACGCTTTGTTAAACTGGACAGTTACATTTTCAACATCAAAAGGTGACAAAGCAAAATCAAGGTCCGTATTTACAACTGTAAATAAATAGAAGAAAAACCTGTGAATCACAAAATAATAAACTAACAAATATTTTTAACAGTGTAGTACTTAATTATAAGGTAGTACATATATTAAATAGATATATTTAGATACTTATAGTTTAGATACTTATAGAAACCAGAGCACCTGGAGGAAACCCACGTGAACACGAGGAGAACATGCAAACTCCACACAGAAATGCCAACTGACCCAGCCTAGGCTCGAATCAGCGATCTTCTTGCTGTGAGGCGATCGTGCTACCCACTGTGCCACATTGACGCCCCTATATAATAGATACTTATTCATCATATATACAGTAGTAGTAACTATATCAATAATGACTTGAAGCTGTTCTGTAGTTATATAGCTAACTCACAACATTCTATACATTTCAAATTTATGCTATTGATTTCTATGGGGATCATTAAAATATAGACTATTCGATTTTGTAGTTTATATTCCAAATATGACTTATACTTTTATATATTACTATACTAGTACTTAATAGTTTGATAGATTTTACTAGTACTTATTAAATTTTTAAATTGTATTGATGACAAACAATACTTTAAGGAAATCCTCTTTTCCACCATTAAAATAAATAAATAAATAAAAAAACTTGTGTTTGGCACACTTTAAATTAATACATTTCCAATAAGATTTTGTAAATAATTTCTTTAAGCATTTTTTCTCCTGAACTTTTTGAAATGCAAAATGTATCTCCAATTATAGAATCAGCCATTTTTCCAAGTAAACTGCATTGAAGTACGTACTTTGGATTCTTACTTTTACAGTTTTTCTTAGTTTTGTATTCCAAAAAAAAAAAAAATGCACGTAAAATAAATAATAAAAAACTTTATTTTAAAAAGTTACTTGTTAAGTTCTCAATGCCGAATATTTGCTTAAGTGATCAATCAAAAGACTGAGGTGTTGTTTTTTTTTTTTTTTTCAAATGTAGCACTGCTGCATCTTTATTTCAATTAACACCTAACTAAACCTGCTAATGAGATTCTTTAACCTGTGTCTAATTAGGAATCAGTAAGGACAGCAGGAGCTCATGTGGGATTTCAGATCCCGGGAGTTAGCTTTGATCATCCTTTAACCCAGAGCACAGCCCTGGGGGTCTGGTTTTAGCTCACCGAAGCGGCCGTATGGGGTGTGAATCGCAGTGGAAAGGGTCGAAAGTCTGGAGAGATGGGGTTGCAGATGAAAGCCAAGATTGGGAATACAAAGGGAAAACGAAGGACTTTGCTACTAGGAAAGGTAAGTCTATTTACAGCAACACCGTCTGGGGAGGAAGAGAGAGAACAAGGGAGTGGAAAAAAAAAGACAGCTTCGGGAAACATTTCCCCTGATTGAGGAAGAAACAAGGTGAAACAAACAAACTGAGCACATGAAATGCAGTGAGAAGAGCTTCAAAGCCTGCAGGTTGATTTAACAATTAGCTTCATTTGCATACAGTTGACTTAAGTACGTGGTTTTAAAACACAAAGGCATCTTGTCGAAAAACAACACAGGATTATACTCAAAAATAAATCGCACATGACAGTGATACTGTTCAACAAAACTAAAGTTACAATGTTCATTATAATAAATACTCCCACATACTGTTATCTCCCCATATATATTCTTTAGGACGTCGCACCTGAGTAAGCGTTTTAGATCTGGGAGTGTGAATACATATAGGCTGTCTCTAATGGTTTGCTTTCGCATTATTCTGTTTCTAAGTTTCTATGCTAAAAACTGAGGTGCTTAGTCAAATCACTGAGGCTTGAAGAGCAGAGAGGGCTAAATTATTTACACCTAAATGAGGGCAACGCTGACGACTTGTACGCTGTAAACAAAAGAGCTGGGACATTTACTGCAGTTGTTTACCCCGGAAAACTTAGGCTAGTTAATGAAGTCCACTCAGAAAAAGACAAGCTAAAGTAGCAGCTAGGAAAAGCAACAACAAACAAGCTTTTAATAAGGGACACCCAATTGTCCTACTGTTGTTAAAGCTAAGGTCATGACTTAGAGTCCTTCACAAATGAACCGTAAAAATGTATTCTTGTGGAAAGTAGTGGATTTTTTGAAAGACAAAATATATCCAAAATTGTGAATAAAATGACCTAAATTGTTATAACAAACCAGTTTATTTTAGTAAAAAAAAAAAAGTGAATAAAATGTCATTGTTATTATTTGTTGTGTAATTTGTATTCTTTAATGCTTGCTATGTCTGTATTTGTAAGGCCAGAAAAGCTATATTCACAAATGGTGTGTTTATACTGTGTGTACTATGTGTGTGTATGTTTAGTGTGAAATGGAGTTAAGATACCAACATTGTTACGTTCCAGCACTTTATCTGGCTATTTTGATTATTTATCATGTCTCATAATGTGTTTCTGTTTGTCACCCAGTCCGCTACTCTGCTTGCTCCACCTACTGCTACCCCTGATTGGCTGCAATAATGTCCTTGCTGCAACCAATCCCAGTACTGCTGCTTTCCGATTGGCTGCTGCTTTGCAACTCTGCTCTGGTCCCAGCCAATCACTGCATGCCACCTGTCCTTTAAAAGGTCTCCAGTCGCGTGGAGGAGTTAGACAACTCAGTCTCTCTGTGTTATTCTGTTGCTCTGTCTCTGTCTCTGTCTCTGTCTCTGTCTCTGTCTCTGTCTCTG
>CAIGQV010019090.1:6348527-6373237 GCA_903798115.1 Danio jaintianensis
CTGTCTCTGTCTCTGTCTCTGTCTCTGTCTCTGTCTCTGTCTCTGTCATCAATAGATTGCTCTTTGCATCTTGGTTCGTTTGCTTTTGTGATTTGTCAAAGTGTTTGTTATCCCCATATTTTGTTAGTATTGCTCGTCTTTATTTTGATTTACATTCTGTCATTGTTCTCAAGTGTGGTACTGTCTGTCCTTACCATTGTATTACCAGATCTACCCTATCCTCATGTTTTGCTGTGAGTTTAGAAAGACTGGGAGGTAAGTACGTCACGTGACATACATTTCAGCACATAGTTTAAACATTTGTATAGATACACCAGGTCAGCGGGTGTGTGCCAACCAATGTATTTTTGGTTTGATTATCAGACAGTGTAGATTAGATTGGACGTCACCGACGTTGAAGAATTATTTTTCATATCTTTTGTTTATTAGAGGGGATTTGCTGTAAACATTAGTAAGACTATTTGGTTCTGTTTGGTTCTTTTCTTTAGCACCACCCATAACCAGTCTTTCTAACTCTTTGTTGTTTATTGTCTTCTTTATTAAATTACATTGTAAATATATTGTTCACTATTTCACTCTCCCTTGTGTAAATAAATCACCATTTTTTTATTTTTTTTTAACACTATTCTTGTCCCCTTTTGCTTTGTCACACAATTACCCTGAGTTTTGCGAAACCAGTCATCTTCAGACCCAAATGTGCAATCCCACTCCCCTAGACTGCCAGGGATTGTAACATTTTTGGGGGCTCGTCCGGGATTTTAACGTTCCCGATATTGGTTTGATAATTTTTCTGGTTTTCGCTGAAATTCAGAGATGTTGTGAAACAGAGTGAAAGCTGCAAAAGAATTTGAGGTAAGACTTGTATGTTGTTCCTGGTTAGTAGTTAGTGATAAATTTGATATGGCGTCGTTCAATTTGGAAACGTTTTTGAGTAATCCTTCTTTAGAACAATTTGATAAATACCGCAAAGATGATCTTTTTGAAATCGCTAAGTATTTTCAAATTTCAGTAAGTCGCCAACTTCTGAAGAAAACGGTTAAGAAAATAGTTTACGATCATTTGGTTGAAAGAGGAATCTTTATGATCACTAGAGATGCTCCGGATGAAAGTGAATTTGACGATTCAGCTGAAAGGCCGTGCAGTCCTGAGAGTAAGGATGTGGGATATAATGGCAATGTAACTGAAACTGCTAACACTGAAATCGTCTAAAATCAACTGAGATTTCAGTTTCCTTTTATGTTTGAAGGGGGCTATTTCTACTGTTTCTACTTATTATTTAGCCAATTGTGTTTACTGTGTTTATTCATCTTATCATGGAGTTAATGTAGCAACATGCTAATGCTAAACTCTTCCCAAATGCACTGAAAATGGATTCCCCTTACATTTCTGAAGGCCACTATTGCTAAAGTTGCCATCTGTAGATTCTGCAAATATGTCATGTAAGCAGCCAAATCTACTAACTACCATATTTTTAACACAAATTGTTTGTCCCCTTTTCTATTTCTTTTCTTTCTATTTCTTGCTTATTAGAGTGTTAGCATAGCATCATGCAAAATCAAATCAATTCATAATTAAGTGTGCTTATAATTGAAGTGTGCTATTTCTGTAATGACCATCTATGTAGGGTGCTTCAAATCTGTCACTTATGAGATTTAATGACAAACAGGAAAGCTGCAAGAGTAGCAGACAACAGCTCAACGCACTCACCATTGTTTTCAAAATGTATGGGTGCCATAGCTACTTTTTATTGAGGAACAGTTGATCTCCTGTTGATCTATATGGTTGCACGGCACAAAAATTACAGTACATTTTCAGATAAAAAGGCAGTTTGCTGTGCCTAATGTTTCGTGTCATAAATCAATGGTAAATGGCTAGTTTCATTTGATAATTCGAGCTTTTGGCATGTGGTGCAGCAGGCTGTGTTTGACAGCTGCACATTTTGACTCCAAAGTCTGTTTTCCCCGGGCTTCCTGAAAGAGATGTTACTCCCTGCGCTTGGCGGGGGACATTTTTATTTGGCACCAGACAAAGTATTATCCAAATGCACCTATCTACATCAGATAACCTCGCCGTTTCAGTCTGCCTCTGGATTTTTCCAGTTCAATTTCCGTGCCGGAAGTCCTCAGAGACGGCAAATTATACAGTCCATGGCAACACAGGTGCAGGCTGGCTGATATACTGAACAAAGCAGCAAGGCCACCCAGCAGCATCTCCGGGAAGGGAGGGAGAAAGCAGATAAAAGGAAAATCCAGACATTTATTTGTGGATTAAAAGATTAGATGGGCAATGCAACAATGTATATGAGACATATGATGACATACAGCTGCATAATAAGATGGCCTTGACTGTACTCTGTGCTTTTTTTAAACTGGAGATAGGCGCTTATCCACATGTTCAAGGGCGCAAATGCACGCCAGCGAAAACGACAAACTGATAGACACGGTTCTCTCTCCGACATGTGTCAATTTTCAAAGGCGTGAAGCTCGGATCGCTCCATCAAAACAACATAACCTTGATGTCTGCAGTTCAATAGTTCCCGTTTGAGATACACACCATTTACTCTAGCGTCTCAGGCTTGCAGTGGATAAACAGGTAAATGAGGAGTATGTATGAGAAAAAAATCATCGCGTGGGAGACACAGGAGATGAATTCAGGAAGAGAAAACTGACTGAACTTGACAAAACTGACAGGAAGAGGTGACAGAAGATCAATGGGTTTTCTGAAAGGGCTATACTGACATGAGAGGTGCGTTAATTATGATCATGTGTTAATGATTTTGACACATGATGCAGTTTTAGATCTGTGGGCAGAGAGAAAATAGATAAAACATACAATGTTGCACAGCGCAGTGAGTTTACTTTACACACTAATGATTAGACAGTGGATGTCTGAACCAGAAGATTTCAATTAGCTTGTCTACATAAACAACATGTACTACTGTTAAAAAATGTGGGGTCATAAAGTCTGTAAGCTTTTGTGTCTAGAAGTCTTTAATGCTCACCAAGCATTCAATGCTCAATACTGAAAGCAGTGTGTTTATTATTTTTTTTTCAATGATTATTTGGTGAACAAAATTGTTTTACAATATAATTTTTTTACTTTTGAATAAATTAAAAAAACAAACAAAGCATATTAAACCACAATTAAAATCAATACACTGATACACTGAGAAAAAAACTTAAATATAACTGAGTACTATACAAGCAAACCAGTGTGTGAGTTTTAACTTTACCATTATTTATTGCTGCCTGACACCATTTGCATATTTGTCCTCAATGGACTTTTCAGACTAAAAAGATAAGAATAAAAAAAAAAAAAAAAAAACTCCACTCCTACTGATGTGCTTTCCATCACTATTTGTCTTGTTCCCCTCAAACACTGAAATGACTATTTTTAAAATGTGTGTTTCCAAAGCATGTGCCTATGAGGCATGCCATTGGCTGTCAGTTGCTAAGCATCAAGCTGCAATCTAACACTGCATCATTTCACGCTGCACACATTTTGCACTGCAATGTGAGGCTAACATTGCAAAAACTGTCTAAACCCTGCTCCAGTGCAAGGTTTCACAACCAATGGGTAAATGCAAAAAGGAATGCTGCTCCTAAATCACACTTTTCTCTTCCCAGGGTAAACATTGCTCCTCCAAGGGTTACAAATGGTGTGTAGAACAATGATAACCCTGGGTTAAGTGCATTGTCAAAATCTCTATTACCCTTTATTTAATGTTAAAAATGTTTAATGTGAGTTTAAATTAAATGATGTGTGACCATTATAAATGTACTGCAGGAGATTACATTGTTTATATTGTGACATCACTTTAAAAGCTTTCAATTGGTCCTTACACAATAGTACAATAGACTTCACATGAAAATCTTTGGTTCATTTCTTCTATTCAATCCTTCGAGGTCAGACATCCACGAGTAAAAAGAAAGACTAAAGAGCTGCTGTACAGAAGAAATGTATGTTCTTTTATGTTTATAGAAGAAGTTCTAACATTCAGAACACTGACTATAAAGCCGCTTGCTTTAAACAATCTAGAGTATAAAGTGCTATATAAATATGTATGATATGACTACATGTCAGCTGAACCCCACAAATAGTTTGCCATCCTGACCCTGTTTTATGCAAAAAAATGTCAGCAACTAATTATCTCCCTAACATATTATTACATTCAGTGGTGTGATCCTCCACTCATTGGCCACTTTGTTATGTTCACCTTTCTGCCGTCTTGGTATATTATCCAGCCGGAAGCAGTCACGACTAGATAGACAGAATGTGGCTATAAAAGGGTGCACATGGACAGCAACAATTCTCAGGTATGCTGTGACATTTAAACAATGCTCGACTGGTGTTAAGGGCCTAATGCGAGCCAAGAAAATATTTCCCACATCATTACACCAACACTGCAAACCTGAATGGCTGACACAGGGCAGAATGGATTCATATTGTTTACACCAAATTCTGACCCTACCAAACCCTTCTTTTTTCTGTTTTTAACTGACAGAGAAACAATGTTTTTATTGTTATTTGCTGCAGTTGCTGGCCACCTTTAAGGTCTGAGATTCTCTTCTGCATAGTGCTGTTCTAACGCTTGGCTACTGTCGCCTTCCTGTCAGTTTGAACAAGCCTGGTCATTCTCCTCTGACCTCTCTCATTACCAAGGCATTTTCGCCCACAGAACTGCCGCTCACTGGATGCTGCTTGTTGTTCGCAGCATTATCTGCAATCCCCGGAGACTGTTGTGCATGGAAAAAATCCCACAGTGTCCATCAACAGTATCCGAGATACAGAGAACACATTTCTTCATCATTCTGAATTTGAACTGGATCACTTGATCAGATGCCTGCTCCAATCACCTCTAGTGTCTTGCAATTAAACGTGCATTTTGTAGAAGCAGTTTGATTAGATGTACAGCTCTTATCTTTAAATTATTCATTCAACATTATAAAATTCCATGAAATTTCACATTATACAGATATTGTCATTTTTATCACTATATTCCGTGATTGAAAATACATAAATGCATATATCTAATCATGTGAAGTGATCGCTGAATCAATAAATCAAACTGATTTGTTAAAAGCTATGAATTATTCATTGTTTCATGAGTGAGTCGTTGTGGTTGTTTTTTTTACCAAATCAGCTGAGTCAATGATTGTATTGAAGTAAATGAAAATAATACTGGTGCCATGTAACAACGTAACCTGCAGAATGGGTCATTAAATTAATCAACAAGGGCTGCTCAAGACTGCATGATTCAATGTCCTAACTTTCTCCCACATAATTGACCTATCAGATATTTGGTGTGGTGGCACGGTGGCTCAGTGGTTAGCACTGTCGCCTCACAGCAAGAAGGTCGGTGGTTCAAGTCCCGGCTGGGCCAGTTGGCATTTCTGTGTGGAGTTTGCATGTTCTCCCTGTGTTCGCGTGGGTTTCCTCTGAGTGCTCCGTTTTCCCCACAGTCCAAACACATGCACTATAAGTGAATTGGGTAAACAAAATTTACCGTAGTGTATGAGTGCGTGTGTGAATGTGAGAGTGTATGGGTGTTTCCCAGTACTGGGTTGCGGCTGGAAGGGCATCCGCTGCGTAAAACATATGCCGGAATAGTTGGCGGTTCATGATGATGATGATGATGATGATGGAAATGAATGAATGAATGAATGAGATATTTGGTGTACATAACACAAGGTTCATGAATGTATTTGTCAGATTTATTAGGAACTCAAAGCTGACAAATTATACATGCAGACACAAGAACATTCTACATTCTACAGCAGAGGCCTTTAAAACCCTCTGTCAGCTAAAAACAGCAAAAAGGATCAGGGGCTATTGGATATTCTGAGGAACAACAGATTTAACTTTTAATTTGAGTTTAGAAATTATATTTAACAATTATTTAAATTTGGCTTAAATTAAACAAAAAAGCTAAGAGGTGCAGTGACATTTGCACTTGGTTCCCTCTATACCTGCTCACTGATGCATTAGATACAAAGGTTCAGGCCTGTTTGTTCAAGGATATGAGTACCATAAAAAAGTTTGCATATCAAATTCCACTAACCTTTATTACTTTTTTTCAGGCAACTGGTGAACAGGGTTTAGGCCAAATTTATAGTTAAAGATTTTGTTTGCAACAGCATCTTCAAGTAAAAAAAAAAAATACTTGAGATTGGTTGACAGTTGCTTCCGATACAGAAATGATGAATTGGTGAAACGTTGGAGTATATTTTCAAAATACAACATCCTGACACAAACCCTGTAGCAGCAAAACTGTCAGTAGTCTAAAAAATAATGCTTCTTCAGTCATAGTACTTTGTTGTTCAGACTGAAAGCCGGAGTTGAGATTTTGACTAAGAACCACCTCAGGTGCAAGAAAAGTTTGCAGTATACATCTAACCCATTTTTCAGATAAAAGGACACTTGTCAGATCCAAGTACGACAGAATGGAAGATAAATTATTCTGTATCTGATGAAACCAGACTGTCACTCTTGTTATGGGACTACATCTAGCAAACAAAATTCTAATAGTGGATCGGATATAAAGAGGGTGTTTATCTTCAGATCGCACCTAGCGCTTTCCGCAGGGCGCTGTTTCTTTCAAAGAGCAAAGATAAAGAAATGGAAACTCATCTTTGTCATTTTCAGTCTCAGTTAACCGAATCGTTATAGTGGGGGGCCACCAAATCGAAGATAGTGCGGCATTCTAGCTGCGGGTAAAACCCCTGCAGAGCTCAGATTTATCTTCTGACTGTCTGCCAGAGCTTTAGAGGAGGGAGAGGCAAAGAAAAGGCCATCAGAAGGATTTTTTTTCTCGGCTCAGGCGTCTGAAATGTGGGGTTGTGGGACTCGGACAGCCTCAGAAGTGAGTCGAAGTCCTGGGGAGGAAGCTCTCTGGGGACACCGCTCCAGGGGAGCATTGGGAAATGTAGCCAGAGACGGAGTCAATCTACTGTCAGCCTGCCAAACACAGGACAACGAGACAGGCAGGAGAAAGGAGACATTACCGGTCCTCGGGGAGACTTTTCAGAGATTGGGCAGGTACAGGTGGATGTGGCAGAACAAATGGCAAAGGTTGTGTTTTGAATGGTAAGTCACAACAGAGCGCTGTGCAGCTATGAAGGACAAGGGCACGGTTCGACTGGATCCTTTCCAAATATCTGTCGGCATGTTTTTTGCAGTGAGGGTGACATCTTTTGGACACAGTCCCTGCAGCTACAAGCGTCAAATTCCCTTTTTTTATCCCTCTGCTTGCGCCCTATGATGCACTGTCAAGTAAAGCGGTGCTGTCGATGTTCGGAGACCCCTTCAGATTTATGCTCTCGCTTGAATGATTGGAACCTGTAAAAACGCTTGATTCCTTGCTGAAGGGTATGTTGTATTTAAAAAGTGCTTCTGTTTTAGTAACCATGACAGCCTGTATCCAGAGTGAAGTATTTTTTACAACACTGGAGTCACCCAAGCAAAGTTCAACAACTTGGTGGGGGGCGGGGTTAAATATACTGATGTCCGGCTCCATGACAAAGAATGCCATACTATGAAAAAATGTTTAATACAATTGTTGACGAGAATACATTATATGTGGGAAGGAGAAGGCGGGAACTGCCAAACATTAAAAGCAAACTTCATAAATCATAAAAAAACATACAATAAGCACTAGTGACAAAACAGAAACATACATCTCTCAGTCCTTTCTCCTCATTTAGCCTTGTTACTCGCCCCTTTTATTTTTCCGAGGTTCCTCCATGTGAATCAAGACAAGTGTTGTACAGGTGATCCTCAACCTCATTGCCACTTGCACCTCAGCCTCACTCCACTCCCACAACTCTCTGCTCTCTTCCCTTTCTTCAAATATAAACTTTTTTGCACCCTTGAGACTGTCCTCTACTTCTCACTCTCAGAGGGGCTGTCATAGTGGCCACTACACCTGGGAGTAAAGGACAAACTAGGTGAGAGAAAGGAATGAAAGGAGGACAAAAGTCTGAAAAGCTCACATTCTATGCTCTAATGCCACGTGGTAATATCTGACACAACTCAGTATACATATCCGGACCACTTCACTCCCTTGTTGGTCGACAATGGCTGCTGTATTTCAGGGTTTCAGGAAGCAAACCCTCCTGTCCTTGCCCTTCTTGCTCCTAGTGAACAGCAGCAGGCTCTGGCATCGGCTCCTCCATCCCCTTTTGGACAGCAGGTGCCTCTTCATGACCAGCAGGACAGCAGCGAGCGGATCCGCCATTTATCCTGGCAATTACAATGTGCAACAAGGTGCAATGAGCATCCACAGGCATTCCCCACCAGCTGAGGATGTTCCTCCTTCCTCCCAAGTTTTGGCCCTAATGTAACCGAGATAGCCATGCGAAGAAGCAGGCGGGGACTGGCACACTAACGCAAAACATTTTAACACAAACTTTAATCATTAAATAAACAGCAAAAATAAGCAGCAGCCCTAAATAGAAGACTCCTCCACAACCATAAAAAAACAGCAACATAAATGTCCCAGGTCTAGGCATCTCTTGTCCTCCACTGTCCTTACTTCTCCTTTTTTAATTCTGGAGCTCCTCTCTGGGACATGAAACTGGTGCGGATCATTACCACTTGTTACACTGGCATCACTTAGCTCCCACAACTCTCGGCCCACCCCACTTATTACACTTATCTGTGTTTTTTCCCCTCTTTCAGTCAAATTTTAAACGTTTAAAAATTAAGCTCAAGTCATACCTATATTTAATTTGTGTACAATTTCTTCTCACAGAGTCACTGTTAACACTTCTCAGAAGACTCTTTCTACAAATTGTTTCTTCACAATTGTCTCTTCATAAGTTGTAACCAGCCCTTTAACATCAATAAATAAATACCAGACTTCACCTCTACAACAAGAAACATTATGGAACATGAACCGAAGTAAGTTCAACCATGTCAAAGGCAAGTATTTTTTTGCTTGACTCACTGAGAACGCTGCGAACGAATCTTGGTGTACATTACAAAATGTTCCACTTAAAGGCGAGTCAAATCTTTACTCTTGGTCTCTCTGCCCTACTTAGAGCCTGTGTTATCGGTCTTCATAACCCAACCTGAATGCCTTTGTAGCATTTTGCTTAATTCACCCTTCTCTCGAGGCCTTGTGTCTTTCCTCTTTTCCCCCCACTTTAAAAGAAATCATTTCCATTTGTCTCTTCCTATGTCTATCTGTTTCCCCAGTATGTAAATGACTGTCCTTGATAAAAGTGTAAAGCACCTACTGGTGCATTCACAGGGATTATACGTCTAATCTCAACACTTCATCATATCATTTTCAACGGTACGCCTCCTAAAAGCCATAGAAACCCACGAGAACATGTGGAAAAAATACACCAAATCTGCAAATAAGAAACACATTGACTTGACTACATTTACAGCCTTTACCAGTCTGATGACACACGATGATTTTAATTTTCACAGGGAGTCGAATGCAAATATATTTATACAACTTAAACATTTTCTCATTTTATTTATTTTGCCCCAGTCTTCGTAATACTTAAAAAAAATCATAATACCCTGATTTGAACTTTAATGAATAGAATGGTCAAAAGAACATTATTTAAAATAAAAACTTTCGCAAAATCACTAACTTCTTTAATTTCATTTTAATCAATTTAATTCATCCTTGCAATATAAAATTATTCATTGATTTCAAATTAAAACTGCTTAATCTTACTTGGCCTAAATTTGTAATATTGTTATAATTAAAGAATACTACAAAAAATTTAATAATAATAATTCTAACGGACATAACTTTTGGTATATTATGATATATATTATAGATATGATCCATATAATTTAAGTAAATATATGGTATTATAACATAAAAAAATGTGATTTTAACGTGATGCATTTTGTAAAATGTAACTTAACTTTTAAGCTAATTTATTATGGAATCAGACCTTACTTATTGAGTTTAGTACGATTTATTATTCACTGTAAATGGCAAGAGTCATGCTGAATCAGGTATGTTCTTAAGGCGTTTCTTTGTAAGTTTAAGGTCTGGTAAATGGAACCAAACATCATATAAATCATTTAGATTTGTTTCATATTTTCTAAAATAAATAGTTTCTAAATAAGAAGTGGTTCTTGGTTTCCAGCCTCATTTATAAGTCGATGTGCCCTAGTTGTGCTATGAAATTCATTATATAGACACTGTCTTATTTAAAGTAGAGGACTATACTGCAGGGATACGCAAAGCACGGCCCACGGGACAAAAATCTGTCCAAGCACATGGTTATCAGTGGCAATTTACTACAATCCAGAGGCTTTCTGAAAAATCACTTTGGCACTGCAAGTGAATGATGCAACAACTCTCATATGAATGATTCTCATACATTATGATTCTCGACAACTATTTGACAACACTAACATAGCAAACGAGAGCTATAGAATCAAAACTAGACAGTATATTCCCATTATCATCACTCCAAGTGCTTTAAATTGGACCTAGTTTTTCTGTGTATTTAAATCATTACAATCAGTTTTCCGTTTAATTCAAATGGTGTTGGAATATTACTCAAAAGTTTACATATGAATAAGATCGTAGTCTAATTTGTTAAAATTATTTAATAACTTGGAATTCACATGACATGAACTAGCAAAAAAGAGAGAATTCATTGATCTTAATTTCAACATTAATACATTTATAAAACAAAGGTTTGACCTCAGCAAACATGAGCAAACAATGAACAGTTTAATTTTTAATTCACATTAACAAAGAATAATGAGTATTATGACAAGTGTTAACCATACTAATTAATTTTCTTGAATAAATGTTTATAAAAGTTACGTGAAAGCCAAACATTCACATATTAGGTGCATTTATTAATTTTAAGAATGCAAATTTAAAAACCAGTGTGTATGACAACTTGTTAAAATACATCATAAAAATGTATTATTTACTGGGCCTGTGCAAACATGAACAATAACAGTTGTATATTTTTTTAAATTATCATTAATTATTGTTAACAAAGATTAATGAGCACTGCTACAAATGCATTGCTCATGATTCATGTTTGCTAAAACACCAACTAACAAGTATTGCTCAAATTAACAAAACATCTTTTTGAATATTAATTATAAATTGTACATGTGAAATCCAAACATTTAAAAAATGACAATCTAAAAAGTAGTATTTATGAATAGTTTATTTTTAAATGGAGTCATAAAAATACGATGCCATTGTAAGACACTTCTGTGCATATTAGTGACCCCATTGACCCCAAATAAAAATCAAATATAAGTGGGCCCTGAGCTTATGTAACTGTAATATCACTGAGATACTGTGTAGCACAGATACGTGTCACATGGTTTCAAACTCTTCTGAAAGTGTTCTTTATCAGAGCTAGTGATGAGCTAGTGTGCTTTATCTTTAACTACCCTTATTATCTTTCCTCAAAGTGTGAGTTTCACCAGCTAGGAAGCTAATTTACATTTCTACTCCTCTTATCACTAATTAAAACCAGGATGTGCCATGCTGCTTGAATCTGCTCCTCGCCACCTTATTAGCCAAGAACTAAAACGTATGTGCTAGACTGATTCAGACATTTACGCAGAGGCTTACTAGACCCGTTAGTGACAAGACTCGGGAAAGTTAACAGCTTACATGTTCGATTCAAAAAAGCTTGCATTAGTATTATTGCAAAATTAAGTAAGTACTGTAAATTAACAATATTGTCTTGTTTTTAGAAATAATGTCAAAATTAAGTAAGTTTTTCCTTAAAACAAGCTAAGTGAAGTTTATTCATAAACTAATTTCGAGAGGAGCACGTGCTTATGATTGATAGCAGCTGGTTCCGCATTAGCTAATGCATGATCCACCAATCAGACGATTCCTAAACCACTATAAATAACCAGAGTATCTTACCTTAGCCATCTTCGTCTTGAAGAATCCCCCCTTCCACCCCTACTCCTCCCCTTTCCTCGACAGGGCAGTACGGAGGCCCAGCGGTTAGCACTGTTGCCTCACAGCAAGAATGTCACTTGCGCAAGCCTTTTACCTTGCCAAGTTGACATTTCTGTGTGGAGTTTGCATGTTCTCCCCGTGTTTGCGTGGGTTTTCCCCGGGCTCTCCGGTTTCCTCCCACAGACCAAAAACATGTAATATAAGTAAATTGGCCAACCAAATCGACACTATAGACGAGTTATTAATTCAGCAAATCTCTCCATAATTATTCATAATTCGAATTCACCTTTATCAAGCAGGGGAGTTCTCGAGACCTACCTGAGCTCAAACTCCCCTCTCGCCCTGCAACGGGAGGGAGCCCCGGGCTCGAGGATATCATGAGCTCAGGGCTCTCTCCCGGGACAGCATGCCAAACACGCTTTATACTCAATTATCAGCTAAGGGCGAACTCTTGAAATAGTCTGTCAATGGGGTAAGCAAAATAATCTTGTTTTCAGTTTGAAATAATTTTATTTTTCTTACCCCATTGGCAGATAATTTATTTCTGAAGACAAGACAATATTTTTTACTTGTCTAGAAATTGCTTCTTGATCTAAGAATCTTTAGATATGTGAACTACAAACAAGACAAAAACTCGAAGTAAGAAAATCATTGTGCAGTGTGTAGTACTGAAGAAAAAAGGCACCTACTGTTTATCTTTGATGGTCAAAAAACTGTGTTTTTAAAAGATTGCAACTACCAATTTAAGTGTTTTGGAAAACAGTAATGAAAGTGTAGGAAAGGGTTAGTTTACCTAAACATTTGAATTCTGTCATTATTTACTCACCCTCATGTCATTTCTTAAGATGTTCAGTTATCTTCAGGTTACAAATTAAGATATTTTGGATGAAATCTGAGAGCTCCACAAAGTTATTATTATTTTTTTTTTCACAAATGTGTTCTTTGAGCTTTGTATGATTCCAGTCAAACAACTGAATTTACATGTAATGTTTTGACAGTGATGACACGGTGGCTCAGTGGTTAGCACTGTAGCCTCACAGCAAGAAGGTCGCTGGTTTGAGTCCCGGCTGGGTCAGTTGGCATGTCTGTGTGGAGTTTGCATGTACTCCCCGTGTTCGTGTGGGTTTCCTCCAGGTGCTCCGGTTTCCCCCACAGTCCAAAGACATGCCCTATAGGTGAATTGAATAAACTAAATTGGCCGTAGTGTATGTGTGTGGATGAGTGTGTATGGATGTTTCCCAGTACTGAAGGGCATTCGTTGTGTAAAACATATGCTGGGTAAGTTGATGGTTTATTCCGCTGTGGTGGCCCCTGATAAAAAAAGGGGCTAAGCCGAAGGAAAATTAATGAATGAATGTTTTGACACTGTTTTGGTTCCTTTTCTGAACAGAACGAGAGAGCTTTTAGATTTCATTTAAAATATCTTAATTTGTGTTATGAAGATGAACGAACGTCTCATAGTACTGTACATGAAGGTGAGTAATTAAAAATATAATTATTAATCATTTTAGGGTGATCTAACCCTTTAAGTGAATTTTTAATTCCTTAAATTCATATTTTCTCAGTTGGTAGCACTTACTTTTAAGTACAATTTCTCAATACAATCAAGCACAATTTTTTTTTTTTCACAAACAATCAAAACTTTATTGTCAAACAAGCTGTGCTCAAGATCCACACTTGTTATCAAACACACTTTTCACTCCCAAACATTTACTTTGCCAGCACGGCCTTGCCATTTCCCCACCTCTTGTATTGCTTTAGCGTTAGCATTCTCCACACAAGTGTTTCTTAGCAGTCAGCAGCATTTACAGCCATTGACCAGGCCGCACCATTTGATCAGCAGTTAATGACACTTAACGCAATCGCTTCAAGACAACCCGGTGCTGTTTAGAGCAGAACAGATGTTTTGGCAAAGCGATCTCACAGTTTAATTAGCCATTGATACTAAGTGCATTAGCGGTGAGAAACGTCACAGCTTGAGATATAGCTGTCGCACGGCACATGCTAATGCTAATAGGGACTCGAATGGACAGAGTGGTGATAGTAGAAGGCAATCAATGGATGTTCAAGTAGCTGAAAAGAAGACGGCGGGATTGAGGAGTGTGTGTTTTTTTTTGTGAGCTGCTTGGTATTTTATGGATGCTAACATCTGGAGCTCAGACAGATGTGTGTGTATGTGTGTGACAAACAGCAGAACGCCTTAATAGGTCTCTCTAGGTGAAAGTCATTACTGCCCATTACACAGTCGACTGAGAATGATATCCGCGGTGTTCTGATGAGCTTAATAACTTAATTAAACGCTTTGATTGATAATACAAGCATATATTGTCATCAAGCTGTGATTATAAGAGCAGAATGTAAGATTAGCTTATGTAATTTTGTGGATAACCCCCCCCCCTTCACACCTTTCCTCACGCACCCGCAATTATTCAAAAGCATTCATTAAGCTTGTGCGTTATGCGTGTGGTATAACACAGGGATTAGTGTTTGAAAGTGTTGTACGTGAAGTCATTTAAAGTCATATGGTAAGCTTTCACTTAGTCAAAAAGACATTTGAGTAACTTAAGACTAAAAGCCCAGCGATTTGATGTTGCTTGAAGACACGCAAAAAACTGACAGATTTCTAATACTGTCTTATCAGCACAGGGCATATGAAGAGTTCAGATGCAAAAACCTCTAAGTGCCAACAAAGAATAGGTTATTTTCATTACTTTTATATTATATGAAATAACTGAACATAAACATAAGAGCCTGAGAAAAATGCTTATTGTAGAAGAAAACTCCAGGTGGCACTTAGAGGATTTTGGATCTGAACTCTTCATACTGTATGAAATCCTATTTACCATATTACATTTTGAGATGTTATCATGAATCCAACGACAAGCTATTAGACATTTCCTTATTTACATTTTACTCGCCCTGAATCTATTTATTTTTCAGATAATTGTTTAGACAAGTGAAATAAGGAACTTTAATTTCCATTTGCTACTTTAAAAACACATACAGCAAAAAGGCAAAAATGTCCAGTCTAACTAATATAAATGTATTATAATATAATTATTGATATATTCATATTTAATAAAATATAAACTTTACTGAGGGCAAGTAGTTTTTGTTAAATTAATTGGCTAATATTAAAAATTAATACATTATAATAGTTTAAAAACAGATTTGATACTGTTTAGGAACTACAATATTGTGAAAAAAAAGTGAAAAGTTAATAAAAAATAGACCACAATTAGACTACAAATTAATTTATTACAAAGAAAAAGCATAATTATTTAAGGTGTAAAGTTAAAGTAATTTAAGTTGATCCAATTGGTATGTTTTTTTTTTTCTACTGTATCAGCAGTAGAAGTAGTAAAAATACTACTACTACTAATACTAATACTACTACTACTACTACTACTAATAATAATACTAGGCAATGCGGTGGTGCAGTGGGTAGCGCTGTCGCCTCACAGCAAGAGGGTCGCTGGTTTGAGCCTTGGCTGGGTCAGTTGGCATTTCAATGTCCAAATTGCATGTTCTCCCCGTGTTCGCGTGGGTTTCCTCCGGGTGCTCCGGTTTCCCCTACAGGTCCAAAGACATGCCCTATAGGTGAATTGGGTAAGCTAAAATTGTCTGTAGTGTTTCCCAGTGATGGGTTGCAGCTGGAAGGGCATCCGCTGCAGAAAACATAAGTTGGCGGTTCATTCTGCTGTGGCGACCCCAGATTAATAAAGGGACTAAGCCGAAAAGAAAATGAAAGAATGAATAATAATAATAATAATAATAATAATAATAACATAGTAAATTTGTTAAAGGTCCAATATAACCAATTAATTCAATATATAATATCTAATCAAACATTATTAATTTAATACATTTAAACAATGTATAATAATAATAATAATGTATTCAAAACAGAGTACTACTACTTCATGCTTATAAAATGTAAATATTAGTTCACTATGTATATATACAGTCTAAATAGCAGGCAAAATTCATATCGCAATTCTATATAATTGCACAGCCCTGACTGTGCTGATATCCAGCCGCAGCCTCACACAAGGCAACAGAGATTGGCTCTGATCCAGCAGCAGTGGTTCATCCTCCTGACCTCCGCCAGCTTCAAAAGTACCTCATGAAGTTTGCTAAAGCCCCGGCTGAGGCAGCGTTTAACCTTAAAGACACTTGTATCTGTTCCCCCAGTGCTACCCTCTGCTCTCACACCTCGACCCACCTGCGAAATGCCAGGTCATGGGCCAGTGGCTGCCCGCAAGCTCCTCCGCTAGTAAAAATGACCTTTCAAAGCTGGTCTGAGACTGGATTGTTTTAGTAGCGGAGATGATTTGAGATTTTGGAGACTCGTTTGATCAGTGCAGGAGGGCAATTCTCCATCAGCCTCTCAAAGTCAATTTCAATTGCATAAAAATAATAATAAAACAGATAAGCTGCATCACATTCAGGAATAATGTAAAATAACATTGAAGGATTAGTTCACTTCTGGAATACAAAAAGTCAAAAAGAAAATAATGTTTCTGAAGAAAGCAAGCCATATTTTGCAGCAGTATGGTGTTCAGTGGATTGAACTTTCAAATTGCAGTTTCAGTGTTTTTTTATGGTTAAAAAGTATAAAACGTTCACTTCTAAAACTGCATTGAAACTGACATTTGGAAGTTGAAGCATCGAGCACCATAGAAGTCCACTAGTGTACATGGAGGGAAATCCTGCAATGTTTTCCTCAAAAATCAAGGGAGTGAGTAAAATTATCATTAAATATAGAAATTTTCATTTGGAAGAGATATAATCATTTAAATAAACTGTTTGCACACATTATTTTAATATCCCTCCCTTTTTTGTTCATGCTGGCCATAGATTCTACAAACTAGATGACATTTCCTGCTATTTGTTCAGAGATTGATAATTCAAGAATAGGTTATGATTCTAACAAAAGGCTGTTACAATGTGAGAAAAAGTGGATGTATTATATGTACTGCGAATATTCAAATCGATTAAATTAAGAACTTCAATTGATTTAAAAAAAAAATAAACATATCTCAAACTATTGTTACACAGTCTGGTGTATATTACTTATTGTCTTTATATTACACAACCATTATTTGTTTTTGTTTTTTTGTTTATCATATCATTTGATTTTATTATGTATTTTTATGTTTATTACTTCTATTTTTCATTAGTATATATCTATTTTAGTTTGCTTTAATTCATTTTGTTTAGTTATTTTTTTTTTACTAAATTATTGTTTATTTTTATTATTTTATTTATTTATTTATTATTATTATATATTTTTTTTTATCTCTTTGCTTATTCTGGTTTGATCATGTGATCTACTTAATCATCATGTGACTCCTAAAATTAAAATGATTTCCAGTTCTAACACTGTTAGCTTGGCATTTATAATAGTCAACATTTGCCCTTTTTTCACTATTACTTATTATCGTGCTTGTCTTTTTGATTTTTGATAGCGTGCAGACTTTTTTCAGTTACTTCAGTATCCTGTGTTCCACAACAAATTCTCTGAAAGTGTTGGTTTTAGCGAAAAAAAAAGAAAAAGAAAAAAAAAAGAATCCTGCTTTAACTCGCCCTCATCTCCCTGCAAACCCATTAGAAATTTGAACATTTTCAAAAAACAAATGATTATTTCCATGAAATCTGAGCGATGTTGTGCCTCCACTTCTAGACTGTTTAATTAAAATAATAAAAATAAATAAATCTGTATGAATTGCAGAGGCTTTGGATTAAAGATAATAATGTCCTGTAGTAAATAATGTTTGGTTTCTTGCACAGACCAGTCATTTACTTCATAGAACGTCAGTGTACCATCAAGAGCCACAGCTATTAATTAGGTTTTTCAGCATATGTATTATGTATAATGACCTTTCAAAACCTGGATTGTTCTAATAGCGCAGAGGATCTGAGATTTCGAGACTCATCTGATCGGTGCAGGAGGGCAATTCTCACCACAGCCTCCTGAAGTGCCTGTTTTTCAGGTTTCATCTGCCCTAAGGCTGGTAACTGGAGCTGATGTAAAGGTCTACATCCTATTAAATGACACCAGGAATGAATTTCCAGTTAGAGGTTATTGTTGCGTGTAACAGGCCCCGAGCTGCCGAGCTTTAAAAGTGTTTAACAGGGTTTAACGCTTCTGTGTGTTGAAGAAAGAAAGCAGCACATCGGAAGTGTGTTATAGATGATACGTCAGACCCTTCATACGGTCGTAAACACCCACAGAAGATTCGGTGGTTGTAAAAAAAGGACATAAAACATGGCCAGAGCTCATAATCTGAAGCTTTTTGAGGTACGGAGCGTCAGGCATGCGACTTTATATTCAAACTCCAAATTGATAATGGGTTCAATTAAAAATGCACATTTGACTGTAATTGAAGGATGCTTTGTCACATGAGGATGAACAGTGCTGTAAAAAGTTAACAATAAAGCAAAGAAATGGAATCGAGAGTGGTAAATGCCTTAGGGGGAACGGCTGACACATGCTGGGAATGACAAAGAGATTTTGTAACACAAAGTAATCAAATGACACAAACTGAGCCAGTAAAACAAAAGCAATTTTTCTGAAAAGGATGAAACTCACAAAACATATCAAGGCAAATAAAAAAACATTCATGTTGGTTTAATGAAGAAAAAAATGCATTCAATTAACATTAATCTAATGAAAAACATTATTCAAAATAATAATAAAAACCAAGACGCCACAATAATGAGGAAAGTTGTACTTGAAATGTCTTATAAACTGCTTAATTCTTTAAAAAACAAACAAGAAGACAAACTTATTAAAAAAAAAATAAAAAAATTACTCCTTTTGTTTTAGACCTTGAAATACGTGACAATCCCTCAGGTGCAGAATTATCCTTCTACAGTATACACAGATCAAACACTAAACTCCTCTGTTTATATTCACAACCCTATTGAAAAAAACAATTCGTTATTACAGTGTCTGTGCGCGTGATTACAGTATCACTGTATTAACCAGCTAATAGACTGATTTGCAGGGCAGAACCTTGCGCAAATAAATCAGGGCCGTATTTTAGTCAGAGCCACTGAAGCCCTTTTCCCGTATTTCCATAATGGCTCTTGTGGGTTGTGTGTGAGGTGACAGATTAAAGGCAAAGAGAGTCAGGGGTATAATATCGGGTAAAAGCATGGGTGCCGAGTGTATTTTTGATGTGGAGCCCATTGTGGCAAGTGCTATTGTGTGAGGCCGTGAATGTGTGTGTGCGTGTGTGTGCGTGTTGGCATTAGGTTGTGTGTTTGATGTGAAGGTAAAAAGCCTGATTGTGTTTTCTCTGTCCCCGAGGAAGTGACAGGCCTGTATTGTAATTCCACTCTCATTTCCTCCGCCATGCCGAGCGCGACTCTGTCACTCACGCACAGGAGAGAATGGCTCTGCCAATCAATCAAGCCTCCATTACGCAGCACCTCCTATTCAAACCTGCTCGTTTTCTCCTGTGCCACTTTAGCATAACTAAATTTGAGCTCTTTGTCATTGGCGGCCATGGAGCGTGATTGGTGTGGTAAGTGAAAAGGATATGGAAAGGAAAAGGTGTAGCGCTACTCAACTGACGGCCCTTAAGATGCAGATTGACATTTCGAGAGGCACATGTTAGGAAAAATATTCATAATATTGTGTTATGCTTTATACTGACGTAGAGAAAGGTTGGACAGTATGATGATATGTAACTTGCAATGGCTGAAATATTAGCAAGCTTTATATAAATGCTAGTCTTGCGAATCATAAAGCTTTCTACGTGTTTTGGATATTCAGTTACATGACTAATTGAGACTTATTTTTCACTATAAAAATGTTTCATAAGACTCACAGTATGATTTATGTAAATGTACAATACACTGACTGACAATCAATCAATCAATAAAAAACACATCAAGTCTATAATTGGTTATTTATTGCAGAGATTAACATTTTATATATATATTTATTAATTTGAGATTTATACATAATATGAACGGTAAATAAATATTCTGTCCATTGATCTTTGGTTTGTTAGGATAGAACAATATTTGGCTGAGATACAAGTATTTAAATATCTGCAATCTGAGGGTGGAAAAAAATCTAAACGTTACAAAATATCTTCATGTAAGGTGATCTCTTTATTTGTTGCTATTTTTATGTCTAAAACTACAATGTAAAGATTCATGGTCATATTTCAGAACAACATTGGCAAGATTCACAGGGCTCAAACTGTGAGTAGGCTTCATTTTCACATATAAATTGGCCACCAATGGACCTGAATCCCATCGAACGTCTTGTGATGTGCTGGAGTAGACAGTGAATGCCTTAGGGTCAGAAAGAAGAGGTGCTCTCATTATAAATACAAAATCTCTGCCAAAATAAACTCTTGATGGTGATGAACTTTGCATGATTTCATTAAATTGTAAAAACAACAACACGACAATTGCATATCGTAATGAAAGCTTAATGTGTTCCAATTACATGTTAGATTGTGATTTTTTTATATGCTTATTAACTATTTATTTATTCTTTATTAGATTTCATTTTATTTTAAATTGCAAACATGAACCAAATAGTGATTTCTTACTCTTCTGAATTTAAATGATTGCTATGAATTTGTCTAAAATGTTTATAAGATGTCTGAGAAAATCTTTTTTGTTAGTTTATGCAAATAAATAAATCAATGAATAAATTAGTCAAGTCAAGTCAAGTTTATTTATGTAGCGCTTTTCACAATATAGATTGTGTCAAAGCAGCTTAACATAGTTCTAGTAGAGCCCAGATTTCAGATCAAATGAATGAATGCAGACATAATTTTTTTTAATTGTATAAGTTTTTTTTTACTTAAAATTTGGAAATGTCACCAGTAGGGCGGCGCGGTGGCACAGTGGGTAGCGCTGTCGCCTCACATCAAGAAGGTCGCTGGTTCAAGCCTTGTGTGACCCTGGACCACAAAACCTTATGTGCATTTTTAATTTTTTTTTGCCAATTGCAATAAATACATTTTAAAGAGGTGAAATTATTTTTTTGTGCCAAAAATCATTAGAATATAAAGTAAAGATCATGTTCAGTGAAGATATTTTATAAATATACCACTGTAAATATCAAAACCTAATTTTTGATTAGTAATAACATTGCTAAAAGAATAATTTAGACAACTTTAAAGGTGAATTTCTCTCTCTCTGCAGATTTTCAGGTAGTTGTATCTTAACCAAATATTGTCCTATTCTAACAAACAATTAATCAACTGAAAACGTATTTATTCAGCTTTTAGATAATGCATAAATCCCAATAATAAAAAAGACACTTATGACTGGATTGTGCTCCAGTTTCTGTAAGTAAGTATAAATACATCGTAAATACAGAGAAACTGAATATGTGGTCTCTCTTTTTTTCCACAGCAGTATTTCTGAAATTTTACTATACTTCAAAATAGTTGGTTTATGGCCTCTGAGCTTTCAGCAGGAAAAGAGTACAGGAATTTCGAAAACCATTAGTTTGTATAACCTTTTCATTCACCAATATAAAGCAGAAAAAAATTATATGCCCCATCTATGTATTCAGATATTGAGATGGCGACAGGACATTTTGGTATGAAAGTGTCTACTAGGGAAATAAATGTATACGAAAGTGTGACAGCCCTATAAATTGAGCCTCTAACTCTTCCACTCACACAAACCTGACAGATAGGCACAACTTACTCTCTATAATTGGTAACTCACAGCTCACCTTTCTCTCCTAGGAGATGTGCGCACAAAAAAAAAAAGAAAATTGAGTGTTCCAGAAGGAAATAGATGGGAATATGACACTAAAAGGGGTGAATGCAAGACAGACCACAATGAGATGAAACCTTGAAGTAAAAGGAAATGATGACAGAGGGTTAAGCAGTCAAGATCTGTTGTGTGGCGTTCAAACGGAGCGGAACATTGCTTTTTTTTTTTTTTTCTTTTTCCATTTTCAACAAAGACGAAAGCAACAACACAACATGTTGAGTGATGGAACAAGGAAAATTAAAAGCAAAAGTCTACCTTGAAACTGTCAGTTTGTCTAATTTCATATGCTGCACCCTGACAACGACTTCTGCATTATGCAAAATGAATTTTGTGACACTTTAAGACATCCGAAATTGTTCCAAGCGGTGACATTTAATACTTCCCCTGTTGTCCTGAAAAAAATTATTCCTTTGCAAAGTAAATATCCTACTTTACCCGCTGTGTTCAACATAATAATGAAGTGGGCTGAAAGGCACAAACTTTAATGACTCTGAAAACACTTTGACAAACCAAGGAAGAGTTATGGCTTTTTTTTTTTTACAAATACATACTGGCAAAAGTATTTTTTATTTTAATTTTTTACTTTTAAAGTCCACATTAAAATCAAATCTTACAATATTTTTTGCTAGTGCACTTTCCAGTTAGAGGTTATTGTAAGGTGAAGACTAACCAAGTGTGTTCATCTGCTGAAAACAGTTTTGGTAATCTTTAATCAAAATCTAACCATTTTCTTTCACTCTGGAAAGGCAGTTATTCTCTAATGATGTCAGTTTGACGACTTGTGTGAAATTTGCCAAGCCATAAAAAAATGTAAAAATCTGTTTTAGTTGGAAATATGTCATCTTAATGAAATAAAGTTTGCGTTAACTTCTGGTTCATGCCGAACTTAAAAAAAAAAAAGACTCTTCTGCTCACCAAGGTTGCATTAATTTAATAAAAAAAGTGAAATATTATTATAATTTAAAATAACTGGGGCGGCGCAGTGGGTAGCACTGTCGCCTCACAGCAAGAAGCCCCGGCCCCGGCCCCGGCCCCGGCCCCAGCCCCGGCCCCGGCTGGGTCAGTTGGTGTTTCTGTGTGGAGTTTGCATGTTCTCCCGCGTGAGTTTTCTCCGGGTGCTCTGGTTTCCCCCACAGTCCAAAGACATGCGCTATAGGTGAATTAAATACGCTAAATTGGCCGTAGTGTATTTGTGTGAATGCAACAGTGTATGGGTGTTTCCCAGTCCTGGGTTGTGGCTGGAAGGGCATCCGATGCATAAACATATGCTGGATAAGTTAGCGGTTAATTCCACTGTGATGACCCCTGATTAATAAAGGGACTAAGCCGAAGGAAGATTAATGAATGAATGAATATTTGTATTTATTCATGTGATTCAAAGTGAAGTTTACAGTCAACCCCTTGATTTTGACAGAGGGAGCAAATCTTCTTATTCATAGACTATTCCAGTGGGTCTGAAAATAAAAGGTTACTTGTGCAATGTGATCATACGTATATAATAGAGAAATGGGGACATGGCGGGGATATGTCAACTTAATTAAATTATAATAATAGCTTGGTAAGGCATAGATTTATGTTATAAACTCAATGATCAAATGTGCTGATTTTGCTCCAAATATAGGCCTGTTACGTAACTGTGTGTGCCAAATAGATTGATTTTAGACTTTTGTGCCAAATTAGATTTTTGCATAATAATTGTAATATTATAATAGTTTTACTTTTTTTTTTACCTTGTATTAACTGTTAGTGTGAGTACTGTATAACTGTTAGTGTGAGTAATCTATGCTTATAACTCAATATTTTAATTAAGTACTAACTAAAAGCTCTATAAATAATCAAAACCACTAAAATAACCGAAGAATAATGTAAAAATCATCAGATTAGTCGACTATTAAAATAATAAAAAAATAAAACAAAATAAAAGCACACACTAAGATGGCATAAATAAATCTTGCAGGTTTCTGTGCCCTTCTTAAGTCTTCAGGGCATGTCCAAAGAAAGATATCTCGGGGTAAAAAAAAAATAAAAATCAAATGTAATGAATGTCCTTTAAAAAAGTTAATGATATTCCTCCATCCCAGACTAAGTAGGCTTTAGGCAAGTCATACAAACTGAGGGTGACATTTGCAGAGGTAGGATATATATGCTAATATAATGTCAGGCCTCTGTGACAGCGTTTTAAGTAGTTCCTGGCACATTTTGATGCCCCTCCACGATCTGTTGACTTGCATCAAGGTTTGACTGTGTTTTCAAAGCACTGGGGTCACGCAGGCTATTTTCACAATATATGTAGTGCAGATTGAGCCTTTAGTTATTCACCATGCTTCTACAAAATGGCTTCTGCTCTTTCCTTAAGAAGCTATACTGAGGTCAGGGGCAGAAACACGCTGTAGAAACTCAGGGTTAAGTGTCTGGCTTAAGGCTACTGGACCACTGGACATCACGACTTCTGACCTTCAGCTGGTGTGTTAAAATCCTCTACTCCACAGGAGATTCGGTGACCTCTTGTTTGCTGGTGCGAAGTCACTACCTGGCACTTTCCACAAATAGCACCTGAGACTTTCCTCTCTTTTCCTTTTATTTTTTTGAGAAATTATTGTCAGTGAAAGAAAGAGTTCATTCTCAGTAGGTCAAGCTAAACAACCACAACCAGCTAACTTGAGAAACTGAATTTGTCTTGAATGAATGTGCAATCTTAATAACAAGAATAAAAATAAGAATATATTTACAATATTAAATTTACTAAATATATTCATAGAACATGATCTTTATTTATTACCCTAATGATTTTTGGCATAAAAGAAAAATCTTTAGTGTTGTATTTTTGGTTATTGTCAAAGATATACCCATCCAACAATAGATTGGTTTTGTGATCCAGGGGCACAAAAAGGGTTATGTCTGAGATGTTCATGTTAGATGTCTCTATGGAAAAATCATACACACACACAAAGGACACAAAGATTGATGGTGTCCAGATTTGATGTCTATTTGTTTCCACTACAGATATATATATATATAT
>CAIGQV010019090.1:6373637-6396458 GCA_903798115.1 Danio jaintianensis
TATTTATTTGTCACTAAATTTCCTAATGTGAAAAAGCATTGACAACCACGTGTAGGCGAAAACGTGCAGTATCATAAAGTGTCTGTCCCTACGAGTCCTAGAAATATGTTTTCCTTCTGTTAACATCCAACCAGCGCAGACCCTCATTAATCAAAAATGATTGGCCAGTTAAAAACACTTTGTGCCGTCCTTTCCCTGCAGAGAACTACATCCAGAGCTGCCTCTCTTTCAACTGCTCTCCGTGCCAGAATGAAACTGCTGGCACTAAACACACACAGGTCCATAAGGGACAAGCAATCGATCGCTCTGAGTCAGCTCTGTCCACTTTAATTCATTAAAACCCCCCTGTCAATGCCCTTTGGGTAATTCCAGTAATGTGAAAGAACTTGGGAGTGCCTGTGTATGCAGGGTGTACAGTACAGCTCTTACCATATACAGCTTTCCAATGAAGGAGGAGGATTCATAACTGGGCCGTCAATCGATTAAACCATTATATGACAAATAATTAAATGCATGTGTCAATGCTTACGGAAAACAAATGGAAATAATTCCATGGCAGTGGCTAATTTGAAGCATTATCACTATAGTGTAGGGGTGTGCAGTCTTTATTGTCTGTGATTATACGGTAATTGTTGTTTTCATGATGTTTGGGGTGACTTTGTGTATGTCACTCACTTGACAGAAATAAACAAAAATATGTCTGGAGAGTCTAAAATAATTGACTGTGTGATGAAGACTATCAGAGTGACCCCATAATTCAAGTTGTGAAAGCAGAAAATGCCGCTTTTGATTTTAAAAGATATGATACAGTGATGTAATTTATGTTTTAAACAAAATATTGTGTTTTTTATGCTTTGCACTTGAAGGCAATGTCAATATTCATTCATTCATTTTCATTTCGGCTTAGTCCCTTTATTAATCTGGGGTCGCCACAGCGGAATGAACCGCCAACTTATCCAGCATATGTTTTACGCAGCGGATGCCCTTCCAGCTGCAACCCATCACTGGGAAACATCCATACACACTCATTCACACACATACACTACGGACAGTTTAGCTTACCCAATTCACCTATACCACATGTTTTTGGACTTTTGGGGGAAACCGGAGCACCCGGAGGAAACCCACGCGAACACGGGGAGAACATGCAAACTCCACACAGAAACGGCAACTGACCCAGCCGAGGCTTGAACCAGCGACCTTCTTGCTGTGAGGTGAACGTGCTACCCACTGCGCCACCGTGACGCCCAATGTCAATATGTTTTGATAATAAATAACTTGAGTCACTGATTGAATGATCTATTCATAAATTCTTCCATTCATCACTGTCACTTGCTTCATTGCATAAATGTATTAATTAAGCTATTTTTAAGGAGTCATTTGAACGAACGATTTATTGAATCGATCAATTAGACTTGATTGACTATTGAATCAATCAATAAGACTTGATCGACTATTGAATCAATCAATAAGATTTGATGCCACCTACTGGTGTATTGTCATATTTATTTATCAATGGCAGTGATAAACCTGTCAGAAAACCAGCACAAAAGCACACTCACCAATATACTTAATTATCCCTATCAAAAACATAACCCCAGAAACATTGTACGTGAATGAAATTACAGACCCCTACACTCATGGCTACTGACACTGTGTTTCATCAATATCCCAATTTCTCTTTACTAATTGAGCATAATCGTCTGCTATATTGGTCTGCTGGTTATTTGTCCTTTATACATTAATTTGTATTTGGAACAGTCCACAAGCTTTGAGCCTTGGGGTTGCCAGATGTCAAAGGTTTAAATCCCTAATTCCCTTTTTCTTCTCTTAAATGGATAGAATTTCACATAATCATCCCAACCTGGCCGCACTGACAAGAAAAAGTGCTGGTAATCTAAAAACAAACAAACATTTATTTACTGCAGAAGTTCAGTTATCCCCAGTGGGATACTGTTATATATACACAATAAATCCTATTGTAATAAATTATATATTTGTCAAAAATCAAACATGTATATAGACTATATTGTGTGTGATGGTGTTTGCTGAAATCATTTATTTAAGCAACCTCTGTGCTACAATCAAATTGTATTGTTGTTTTACAGCATTTAACCTTTTAGCTTTAGAGCTTCTTAAGGTTTTACCAGTTTGCATTATTATTGCAGTTTGTCATTTAAATAAATAAATTAGATGATAAAGAAATTTGAGGTTCAATAAACATATATGCATATGATTGTCTCTTGATTTGTGCTTCAATTGGTAGCTCACCCAAAAATTCCTCCACTGAATACAAACTAAGATATTCTCTCAAGTATGTTGGAAACCGATAGACATTGACTTTGTTATAGTACCTTTTTCCTACAGTAGTATGGATGTCGATTGCTACTGCTTTCCAAAACTTCACAAAATATAATATTTTATGCTCAATGGAAGGGCCTCACAGTGGCGCAGTGGGTAGCACGATCGCCTCACAGCAAGAAGGTTGCTGGTTCTCCGGGTGCTCCGGTTTCCCCCACAAGTCCAAAGACATGCAGTATAGGTAAATTGGGTAAGCTAAATTTTCCGTAGTGTATGAGTGTGTATGGATATTTCCCAGTGATGGGTTGCGGCTGGAAGGGCATCCGCTGCGTAAAACATATGCTGGATAAGTTGGCGGTTCATTCAGCTCTGGCGACCCCAGATAAAGGGATTAAGCTGAAAAGAAAATGAATGAATGTTCAATGGAAACAGCCATCATCCCCCCCCCCCCCCCAAATCCCCCCAAAATAACAAAAAAAAACCTCAAAGAATTGTAATCAGGATGTGAAAATGGTAAACTATCCCTTTAAGTGCTTTAATTTACTTTTATTTTCTTCTAATATTTATAGCAAATAAACTTCAAATGATTCACAGCTTAATTTACAATACATCAGCAAAACAGTCTGAATGTGCTACAGTATTTTGTTGTATCTGACACTAGGAAGGATTGTATTCCAAATAGGGTTAATGCAAAAAGATTTTAAACAGCCACATCAGGTCTTAATAAAGCCATCTTTATTGGGTGATGAGTGGTTTTAGTTGGTGAGGAGAGGCATCAGAACACAGTGAGGAATGAGGGCCACTCTCAAGCTATTACAAGGCTGAGTTAAAAGAGCGGAGGACAGAACATTCTGCGACAAAAACGCACTCTCGATTTGCACACAATCACATTCCACACTTGTCAACTTAAAAGGTCACTGTATTAGTGTGGGCCCCTCGTCCATGCTGGTGGCTCATTTCCAATGCACTGTTCGTTCCAAGGTACTTGATGGGGAGAAATAGCATGGAAAATAATTGGATACGTATTTTGATGAATTCATGAGACGAAAAATAATCTCCATCTTTAGTCTGACATTAAAAACTGCTGTTTCACACAGCGGATGAAGTGGAACCAAGTCTGAAATGAGAATTACAGGCTACCTGGAACAGCACAGTCGGCCCAGACATATACATGGTGGAGCTCTTTATTTTGAATATGTAGCATGCAGCACAAAATAACAGTTGAGAAGAACACGTATAGGTCTTTTTTCCATAATTAATTAATAACACCAACCTTAAACTGCTACTGCGTACACAACTTTTTTCATACCATACAATCACTTAGAGCAATATACTGTACTGTCTATACTACTTACTAAAAAAAAAAAATTACAGCTGAATGACTGTTTATAATGTCAGACAAACCTAAACAATTTTGTATGTCCAAATTTATATTGCTAAACAATAATAATGAGTTGATGACACAATAACAATGTGTCTCACTGAGTTGATGGTGAGAAATTTTGAGTTTGAATCTGGAACAGACCAATGGTATCATAAGGTATCAAAGGAAAATCTTTTTTTTTTTCACAAAATTTGAGAACTAGATGTGCACAAATTAATTGTATTATATACAGCTTTAGTATTTAAAGGGATAGTTCACCAAAAATGCTAATTCTGCCATAACTCACTTATCCTCCCCTTGTTCCAAACCTGTTTGAGTTTTTATTTAGTGAAAGATATACTGAAAAGTGTCTTTTTGTTGTTGTTTTTGTTTGTTTTGCAGCTGGAAGGGCATCCGCTGCATAAAATGCCAGAGTAATTGACGGTTCATTCCACTGTGGTGACCCCTGATATAATAGGAACTAAGCTGAAGGATAGTGAGTGATGGTTTGTTTCTACTACCAATGTCAATGGCTGTTTTTTTACAACATTCTTCAGAATTATCCTAAATGTCTTACAGTCTTACACAAAAGTTGTGTACTTCAGCAGTACATGATTTTGAATAATAAGAACAGTCCACTTGTGTAGACTGTGAATGACGCAGCAGGGGAAAAAAAAGTAATAATCTGAATCCCACTGAGCCATGAAAACCCTGTGCAATCCCAATTCCTACCAACACACAAACTTCCCTAAAAAGCAAAAGAGTAAATGTTTTATCCCTTGAAGGATTTAACTCCCTTCTTTTTGCTCTTTTTTGGACAGAAACAGCATTATGATTCTGGTGAAGGATGTTCCTTGTAGCAGCATTTGCCAGCCACTTAATTTGCTGTTTATAGTTTCACCATGGCAGTAATTTAATCTGTAGCCCGCAGAATATTTCTGCCAACGCTGATGTGTGTGTGGCAGTGTGAGAGGATGTGTCGTGTAGATGCTTAAAGGCACAGTTCACTCGAAAATTGAAATTCTGTTATCATTTACTTACTCAAATGGCATTTCAAACCTGTATGACTTTCTATATTCTGAGGAACACAAAGATGACTGTTGAAAGGAGGATTATAGCATTTCACACAAAAAAAAAAAGTATCATAAAAGAGGTCCGTACGACTTGTGGCATATTCTGTTTTATTAAGGTGTGCAATATGCAAGACGTTTTTATGTTAAATAATTTGTTGTTTGTGCTCAGCTAAATGGGCATTGAATGTATTTGTGTGCATACAATAGTATTATTTTTCCAGCTGAGATCTCACGAAGAGCTAATAATTGTGTAACGCTTTCAAAATTGTTCCAGGAATTCTTCCATCACATCATCTAGCTGTATTTGGTCTGTGTTGCATCATATATTTCGCTGAACAATATGTACTTGCTTGTAAGTGGACAAAGACCCATATTTTCAGAGATCTTTGTCTACTTAATTTGTGTACACTAAGGATTCAAATGACAGCATTCACACTTGTTCAAATATTCCTCATTCATACTTATTCACATTTATTAAAATAAATGCAGTCGAGCAATCAGATACTCTCTTAATCCAAAACTTTAATGTCAATACATTTTTTAAACAAAGCTAATTATGTATTGATTTATGACTTATCTATTGATTTTCTCAGTGTGTGATGCTTTCGTGATATCTTTGTATCTATTATGAAAGCTTCAGTCTTCATTTATTTAATTACATGAAAAAGCTGGAATATGTTCTTTAATTTGGGGCGACGCGGTGGCGCAGTGGGTAGCACGTTCGCCTCACAGCAAGAAGGTCGCTGGTTCGAGCCTCGGCTGGGTCAGTTGGCATTTCTGTGTGGAGTTTGCATGTTCTCCCCGTGTTCGCGTGGGTTTCCTCCGGGTGTTCCCGGTTCCCCCACAAGTCCAAAGACATGTGCTATAGGTAAATTGGGTAAGCTAAAATTGTCCGTAGTGTATGTGTGTGAATGGGTGTGTATGGATGTTTCCCAGAGATGGGTTGCGGCTGGAAGGGCATCCGCTGCGTAAAACATATGCTGGATAAGTTGGCGGTTCATCCCGCTGTGGCGACCCCAGATTAATAAAGGGACTAAGCCGAAAAGAAAATGAATGAATGAATGAATGTTCTTTAATTTGTCTTTTTTTTGGATGGATGTAGAGTAATTTAAAGGACGTAATTTAAAGGGAAATAGATTTTTTTTAATGTAAATGTACTCACTGTCATACTTAAATGGTTCCAAACATTTTCAACAAAAAAAGAAAAATTATATTTTGAAGCATGTTGGAAACCCATAGACATTGACATTCATAGCAGGGAAAATAAATTTAAGTCATTCAGATACAAATACAATTATGACAGAATATTTTTGTGGGGTAAACTATCCCTTTAAAAGAGAAAAAATCATGACAACAGTATTTACTCTAGGTAGGCTATCCATTTAAGACTTTTTAAAGAAGCATTTAAAACAGGGAGTTTATGGGTATGTTGACAGACTAAACGGTCAATGTTTGCAAGCGTTAATATTACTGTTGTGGAGAGCACAATTTGTGGGCGAGAATGTGCCTTTTCATCTGTCCGTGTGTTTTTGTGGTTGTTTTACCAGTTGGCCTCGTGGGATGAAGCAGCGTTATTCAGATCCTCTTATTTAGATGCAAGTCCTAGCATGGTTGAACAGTGCTGGGAGATGGAGCGAGGTGGGAGGGAAATGGGGGTTTGGCTGTCCTTGTCTCCAGTCTTCTGCCCTCTGGGCTTCCTGAGACCTATCGAACCCCTCCAAAGGCATAAACAATGATAAGACAAACCGCTACACAGCATCATCCCAGAGTAATCACCACTAATGTACTTTTTGTTTAAAGAAATATCTTTAAACTGCACCAGGAAGCCGGCCTTGAAATGGCACGAGGCCAGTTAATATTATTCACATCTGTGCAGTTTAATGAATCACGGGCATGGCATGAAAAATTTCTTCATCAACATATATTGAGCTGCCCAGAGAGCTTATCTTTATGTTCACAAATATTCCCAATGACCTTCAACTGAGTATTATTCTTTCCCAGGCAATAATTATTCACTCACAGGTCAACAAGAGTCCATTACAGACAGTAGACGTCATACTTACACGCTCATTTATCTTAATCGGACATGTTGCTGCATGGCACATCTCATGCATTTTAAAAAAGATTCTTACTCTCCTGTCCTCCTGGGCTGCAAACCAACAGGTTCAACGAAGGCTGCAAGACCAAAGAGCCCCATTTTGTCCTCTTACATATCCCTAAGTGCCGTGAGGTTTGCCCGGCAATTGCCCACTCCCAGAGGTCTCTTTCAATTGTATACGTTTTCACTAAACCTCCTCCCGCGGTGGTAGCAAATGTCTGGATTTAAACAAAAATTACAGCCTTTGAATCTCACTCTGCCTTGTGCCCTAGACAAAAGTCTTGGAAATTCAACCCGCACTAAACAGACAGAAATGTTTGCCGCCACAAAGTGACGGTAAAACAACATAGCTGTCACAAACGTAAAAAGAAAGAGAAAAAAAACATCTACATCTCTTGGAAGAGCATGAAAATATCGCACATTAAAGCAAGCCATCAGTCACAACAAAATGGCTGCTTTTCAAGGGCTTCATGACAAATTTACAAGTCAGCTGACTTGAGCCTGGAAGCCCAAAGATCTCCAGCAGATCTAAGACTACATCTGAATAAGTGATTTAAGCATTACTCTCGCACTTTCAATCCCTTTGTCACTATGTCGTGAGATCAGAGCCTCACTGTCTCCTCTCATCTCATCGGCTGACTTCAGCTGTCCGCGCCACTCGAAGAAAAGCGCGCCTGAACTTCAGAGCTTAATGAACATGTCGGAATTCAATGAATTCTAATTTGCCTGTACTTTCCAAAGAGCTCCGGCAAAAAAAGAAGGGGAGGAAATTTATTAGAGAGAAAATTGAAAAGGGGACCCTTTCTTGCTGCTTGATTTCCTGCACACGTTCCAAGAGGGGCTGAAAAGCAATTAGCTCTCCGGCTATGATAGTAAATGAGAGGTATGAATGCCCAGGATGGATAGCTTTCCAGGAATGAAAATTCTGCATTGGGAAGGATTATGTTAAACAGTCCATACCGAAAATCAAGGTAGCACGGCGCTTGAGCAAACGCTCTGTTAGACGTAATCCTCCCCGGAGCCCAATTTTCTAGCCATGTGTATTGATTATTTGAAAAGGATGAAAGGAAACAAGATTTACAGAGAGCATGCTTTACAGATAAACACATCAGCGGCGAGTAACCCGTTGAACTTCGACAATATGATCCAGAAAAGAAATCCCTTCAAAATAGCTGCGAGTGAAGATGGCAAATGAGAAGTGCTTGCTGTCACAACTTTTGCAAACCAATTTGTTTCGGAAGTCTTTAGTGAAGCAGCTAAATTGGCTTGCTCGGACTGCTTTGCATTGTTGTGTCTAAAGGCATGCTTGCATAAAGATGCTCTATCTGCTAAACTCTTAATTAGCAGCTGGGTTGCTGTACGCTGTCCAGTCTGTCCAGCCTCTGGCTCTTCCCTGCCAATCAGCAGAAAATGGACTGCACCAATGTGTCAATCTTCAGGAGAGTGTCTATGGCTGCCCAGCAAGAACTCAGCGTGAGTTGTGTCAGGTTCACAGTTTTAGAGATGGTGATGCAACATGTTAGCCGCAGCTACAGAAGGAAGAATAGGAAGTGTTGTAACATGAGGTGAGTTGTAACACTGTCAGTTTAACCAATTAGAGCTCTGGTGGAGTGGAATCATTATACATGACCACCAGACTCCAGGGATGGTGCTGGAAGATTCTGTGTAAAAATACAAAATCAATGTAGTATATGTTTCGTGTGTTATGTCAATGAGATTTTTACATCTACAAAATTAAGAGACCACTTTAAAGTAACTATCAGTTCCCGGGATTTGCCATTAAAAGTGACGTTAGCAAGAATAAATATATGCAATCGTTATGTTTGTTTTGTTTTTTTAAATAAATATATCTTAAAACAAGTTCTTATGATGCACTACATTCATTTATCATTTAGCTTTTGGTATCATGTGTAGATGGTTGTATGTGTGCAGTGGGGTGCGGGTGAGTGTGTCTGTCTGTCCGTCCCGGATTCCATTTTTAGAAATTTAGTCACACTATCTATATATTGTAAAGCACAATGTATTTATATGCAAATGCATGTACGCAGAAAGCTCATTGCTTGAAATCCTTGATTACTGAAACACTTATAAAACAATAAAGAACACCATTAACTCTTAATTAAGCCTGTGGCATTGTGTGTACTTAATAAATAAATGAAAAGGCTTATATATATAACCATGTGGTGACATGCCCCTGTAAAATTCAATATAGGATCAGTAGAAAAATACTATAGTCATTTAAAACAAGCTTTCCTTTAGATCACCATCAATTTATGAACCTTATAATTCTGACCTTAATGATGAATGTGCACTGTCGTATTTCCTCCATTAAAATTGTACAAAAACAAATTGCATCTTTAATTAAGGAGACTTAGATTATACACAGTGTAGTCACAGAAACGATTTGCCAATTTTCCTGCAGCTTTTAAGAGGCCATCAGATGTTTTCTAGCCATTAATTACTTCTAGGCAAATCTACATTATTTATGAATGCTCTATTGCATATGAAAACAAGCTATACTCTTCAAAGTTTATGTAATGCCGTAGTTGTCATGCCATATGAACACACATACATGGATTCGCTGCTCTAACTAACCTTTCTTCTGGTGATTTATGGCACTTAAAAAGAGGTGACAAGATGACACTGAACACTGCCATCATATATCTCATCATCATACATGTTGGCCACACGAGAGGCCCAATGCAGACACCCCTGTCATGACCTGAAGCCACTTGCCCTACTCACTGACAACTTCTCTATCACTCTTCAAGGAGAAACATGCATGGGGGAATTCGACACAGAATTCATTTCAGTCGCTCATAGAGTTGATTCCTGGGCAGAAGTGCTTGTGTTCACTAAAGTAGCACAACTGGTCACCTAACTAGACAAAAAAATAATAATAAAAAGGGCCATTTTGCATTTAATTCATGTGGAAATCTCAACTTTTTTTTGTAAACTGGAGAGTAGAGAGAGAGAGAGAGAGAGAGAGAGAGAGAGAGAGAGAGAGAGAGAGGCAAGCAAGGAAAAGGAAAACAATAGAGAGAGCCATGTGGTTATGCTGTTGCCTGGTGACTGACTCCATCCAGCTCTCATGGCTCATTGGCCATGTACAAGTACGGCTAAATTTCCCTGCTAAGAGAGAGGTGCTAGTCATGCTATTTGCATGAAAAGCATTGCAGAAAAGCTCTAGCCTGCTTTTTCTCGGTTCCTCACACCCCCACCCTGCACAGTATGTGAGTGCCATGGAAAGGCAAGTGGGAAGTGATGGAAAGTCATTTTTCTGAATACAGTTTCCAAGAACCAGTTTAGAGGATGATGACTTGGTCCCTGATATCCTAGTGTGACACATTACCTGTTTTAAAGCAAATCTTATTTAAAGCAAACAAAGTCACATGTAGAAATTGATGTTTATGTGAGAATTATTTAATTAATTTTTTTTTTGTTTAATAATAGTTGCTAATCAGAATGGATGGATGTAAAGTGAACCTAAACATAGAGTGGCATAACTTGCTGTCAGGGTTCTTTCACTTTGGTCTGGTTTATTCTTAGTTGGTGACAAAGCTCTGATATCCATTTGTACAGTTTCAAGTTCTTTCAGGTTGTTTGTTCTTTTGTCTTCGGGGGCTTCACACAAGGAAATTATATGAAATCAGTTATAAGAACTAGCCACCAGGCCAGTCCCAGAGAAATAAATGATCCTCTTTGGCCAATAGGCCAGTCTCTACACAGATCCGTTGGCCGTTCTGAATATACAAACTGGGACCTAGTTTGACCTGCGCTCATTCTGCACTTATGGGACCTAACTGTTCTCATGTGTTTTTGTCAAGCACCTGTTTTATTTATTTCTTTTCACTGGATAGGTATTGCTTTGTCGTGTTCTATGTATCACTCATTTCAATTTTTACAGCTTAGCGAATTCATTGAATATGAATTTGCCATCACTAGAAGGGGTGCTAGAGGTTCTAAGCACCCTTACTTGAAGCACTTATCTGGCAAACAGTGTTGAGTTTCATTGCTGGGTTCTGCATGATTGTGAATACTCATATATACTCTTGCATAGCAAAGTGTATATATATATATATATTAAGTAAATGTGCAAAGCTTTGCTGATTATTCACTGATTATGGCATGAGTGACAGCTTTTTAGAGATAAGGAGGGTGGTCTTTGCACACTTTTTAGATTCTGTTAAAATGTGGGATTCACTCATGAAGTCACAATGATTGACAGTGATTACCATAGCAATTAACCAAACAAAAAAATATGATGTCAAAATAGATGTGCAATGTTAAAAAAGCAACCTTGCTAACTTCAGAATGACCCTCTGTGATTTGATTCTGAAACCTGGCCTGCTAGGAGCACGGAGCAAAGAGATTTTCCCCCTAGCATAATACGTGACAGTTCAAATTTAAAAGCATGTCAACAAAAACAAGTTTTTATGTCAATGGAATCCAAAAATGTAACTTTCCTCTTACACAGGATGTCTATTTTTCAGCCATCCATTTTATCCTACAAAGGCATCGCCCTAAAAATCTTACAGAGACTGAGCAAACATGTTTTCAATACATTCCATGCCCAGATGTTTATGGTATTCATATAAAAAAAAAAACTGTAGCAAGTTGTACACATGGTGTGGGAGAAAATGACTAGAATTGGAGCATATTAATGACAAAATGTTTTAGCAACAATGCTACACAGACTACAGTCCACCGCCTTTTTAAAATTACTTTTTATAATAGGCTAATTTCAAAAAACCATCCACAGCATTGAGGTTATTTGTATTCATACAAGCTGAAGCGGTTTAAACACAAACTCTATTAACCCAGCTTAAAGACCATTCAGTAGAGCTCAGATGTACAGAGGGGACTCTTAGGTAAACTCAGTGTGGCAAATTAACAGCAACACATGCACACATACAAATGTTTGTAGTTGGCATTATATTTAGAGGTAGCACTCAACACTTCAGTCTTATTACAATTCCCCATGCATTTGGAAAATAGGCTCCACTATAAAATGCCGAGCTCGATAATGAACTACAGACAAAATGAGTGAATCATTTATGGGAGGTAAGGAAAACATTACGGGTAAATAGATTAACTCAACTCTCCCAAGCAAACAAACAAAATGAATACCCCCCTCCGCTCCACCACCAAAGCTCTTCAACAGCAGCTTATTTGAGCAGAAATGAAGAGAATGTTTGGCGTATGACTCCAGTTTGTGAGCAAGTGGAGCCAAGCCCGGTAAGAGACAGTACAGTAGCTAATTACCAGTTCTGAAAGATTTACAAGCTATTACGGAGCAGGCTCACCATTCTGTACACTGTTTGCACATTTTGTAGATTTCTTTATTTATTAAAAGGGGGGAATTAAGTGATTGAAAACAAAGGTAATGAAGGCTTTTGTGACTATCAGAGTGAGCCAAATGGGGTGGTTAAACTCAGCGGATAAATGGTGCAATCCTTATTCGCGATCTTTCAGTGTGTGTAGAGTGTGCTTAACGCTGGAACGAGCTTTGGACTCTATAGGGCCATTTATTTCCCTTGGTGTTCAACAAATCACCACTTTAAATCTCAACTGTCATAATGCCATTTACTCAAAATGGGACCGCAACAACACATAATTCAATCTGACCTCCATGTTAATTCAATAAAGAGCAAGAGTTCAGATGCAAAGCTGCCCTTCACTGGTACTGGGGAGAACCATGGTGAGAAAATCAAGTACTCTTTGCTTATTGGATAGGGTGGAAAGAGGGGTCGGGCTTTTGTTGGTGCCATGCTCGAGGGGCATTAGGTGGAGTGCTTATACATGGGTGGCTTTGCCCATCCAGGTGTGTAACACACGTACTGATAAATGAAGCCAAATCCAATTGATTGCTCTGTGGTGGCTGGCTGCAGCATAATAGTAAACTCCACCGTTTTATCTAAAAGAATGAAACATGAACGAAATAAATCTAATTATTATTGGTGGCTTCTGTATTTTAGGCAGTTGTGCTCACACTGGTGATACATTTTATAATTAGTTTGGTTTTAGTTACGGCATTTGTATTTCAATAACTTATTTATGAATTGACAAGACTCTACAGTCGTGGCCAAAGGTTTTGAGAATGACACAAATATTAGTTTTCACAAAGTTTGCTGCTTAACTGCTTTTAGATCTTTGTTTCAGTTGTTTCTTTGATGTTCTGAAATATAATTACAAGCACTTCATACGTTTCAAAGGCGTTTATTGACAATTACATGACATTTATGCAAAGAGTCAGTATTTGCAGTCTTGGCCCTTCTTTTTCAGGACCTCTGCAATTCGACTAGGCATGCTCTCAATCAACTTCTGGGCCAAATCCTGACTGATAGCAACCCATTCTTTCATAATCCCTTCTTGGAGTTTGTCAGAATTAGTGGGTTTTTGTTTGTCCACCCGCCTCTTGAGTATTGACCACAAGTTCTCAATGGGATTAAGCTCTGGGGAGTTTCCAGGCCATGTTCCCAAAATTTAAACGTTTTGGTCCCCGAGCCACTTAGATATCACTTTTGCCTTATGGCACTGTGCTCCATCGTGCTGGAAAATGCATTGTTCTTCACCAAACTGTTGTTGGATTGTTGGAAGAAGTTGCTGTTGGAGGGTGTTTTGGTACCATTCTTTATTCATGGCTGTGTTTTTGGGCAAAATTGTGAGTGAGCCCACTCCCTTGGATGAGAAGCAACCCCACACATGAATGGTCTCAGGATGCTTTACTGTTGGCATGACACAGGACTGATGGTAGCGCTCACCTTTTCTTCTCCGGAAAAGCCTTTTTCCAGATGCCCCAAACAATCGGAAAGGGGCTTCATCGGAGAATATGACTTTGCCCCAGTCCTCAGCAGTCCATTCGCCATACTTTTTGCAGAAGATTAATCTGTCCCTGATGTTTTTTTTGGAGAGAAGTTGCTTCTTTGCTGCCCTTCTTAACACCAGGCCATCTTCCAAAAGTCTTCGCCTCACTGTCCGTGCAGATGCGCTCACACCTGCATGCTGCCATTCCTGAGCAAGCTCTGCACTGGTGGCACTCCTATCCCGCAGCTGAATCCTCTTTAGGAGATGATCCTGGCGCTTGCTGGACTTTCTTGGATGCCCTGAAGCCTTCTTAACAAGAATTGAACCTCTTTCCTTGAAGTTCTTGATGATCCTATAAATTGTTGATTTAGGTCCAATCTTAGTAGCCACAACATCCTTGCCTGTAAAGCCATTTTTATGCAACGCAATGATGGCTGCACGCGTTTCTTTGCAGGTCACCATGGTTAACAATGGAAGAACAATGATTTCAAGCATCACCCTCCATTTAACATGTGAAGTCTGCCATTCTAACCCAATCAGCCTGACAAAATGATCTCTAGCCTTGTGCTCGTCAACATTCTCACCTGAGTTAACAAGACGATTACTGAAATGATCTCAGCAGGTCCTTTAATGACAGCAATGAAATGCAGTGTTTAAATAAAGTTTTTTTTCAGGATTAAGTTCATTTTCATGGCAAAGAAGGACTATGCAATTCATCTGATCACTCTTCATAACATTCTGGAGTATATGCAAGTTGCTATTATAAAAACTTAAGCAGCAACTTTTCCAATTTCCAATATTTATGTCATTCTCAAAACTTTTGGCCACGACTGTACAAAAGCATGGGCATCTTGATATCAAAACTCAGATATGCAATCACTACTGTGCCGACTCTGGCTTCAAATGGTATAATCAACACAAGATATCAACAGAGACACACTGTCCATCCTTTTTTTCTTCCTTTATTTCCTTCTTTATTTTATTATTATTATTTCTTTTACAATCTAGAGGCCCATCACAATGATGCAGAGGGAGGGTGCCAAGAGAGGGCAGGAGTGAGCAGTGACAAAAGACTATGTAAGGAGGGAAACGAGATGGATGGAGGACTGCAGTAATAAGGAACTACAGGAGCTGGCAGAGACAGGTAGAAGAGACGAAAAGTAAATAGGAAGGAGAGTGGGGCATAGGGAGGAAGACAGAGGAGTAGGAGGATAAATGTATGGCAAGCAGAAGAGAATGAAAAGATGTCAAGTCGGGGAAAATAAATGACTGGTGGAATGCTTACAGGTGAATTTAAAGAAGGATTAGTTTGTGTGTACAAGGAGAAGAGAATGATACTCTGTTCCAGAATGATACTTTGCTCTGCAGGAAGCATTTTAAGGAATCAGTTTTGAGGACTGTTTCAAACAGATTATAAGAGTAACACTGCGTAAATATAAATGTAAAGTCAAACCCCCCAGCTTACTTATCATGTGGACTTTCATTATTGATGCATCATGTTGCAAAGCATTGCAACAAAATAAAAAATACTTCTAGGTTCATTTCAGATATTATGCAGGAAACAGCAAGTTTTAGAACAGAGATAAAATGTGAAAGATATTAGGTCTATCATGAAGAAACGGAGAATGAGGAAGGGCAAAGGGAGAGGCATGTCCTAACTCAGTTGGACTCTCTTGGGGAAGGTCTTAAATTACACTCGGATGTGGACAGCTTGTCAATTGCGAGGCCAGGGCCCTGGCTCCAGAGAAATGCTGCATACCCTTCATTAGGTCGCAATATCAGTGGCCGTCTCTAAATCTCAACACCCTTTATTTATTTATATATGAACTTATTTATGTATTACCCTTTTACCTCTTCTACAGGCCTTGCAATGTGGGCTAGATCCCTCAGGCTTTCGCTTGAATAAGAGATAGCAACAATCACTGCACTATACTGACTATACCCTAATCGGGTGAAACAGTACAGCTGTTGCAATTGATTGTGAATATTGTGTGGATTGCTCATAAGACAACAGATTGAGGAGAAATTTTATTTTACAAGTTATTTCTGCTGGCTCTGTTTAAAAAACTAGTGTGCTCATCCTTCCTTGATTAAGCTTGATTCCCAGCCTTGATTAAAGTTTGGAAACATAAAACTTTTGAGTTCAAAATGTGGCTGATGCCGGTGTGCAGATGAATCTTAATCTGGATTCTTTACATGGGTCTTTTGACTGGTCTCTCAATTAAAAATTAACCATCCTTAAAAGACACATAAGATCCATTATTGACAAACCCTTCTTTTGATTCCATCCCTAAAATAAGAAATCCCTTTTGATGGGGTAAAGAAAAGAAAGAAATAAGTTAGTGTGTTGCCAGATTTCTAGTCTTTCTTTAAAAATAAACCACTCAAAGTAGCAGTCTCCCTGCAGGTATAATAGATCTCCAGTTGTTTAATAATTTAGCGACAAAAAAAGTCTTCTTTCAAAGACCACTGTAGCTAAGCCCATTTTGAGTGCTAGTATTTTTGAAGGCTAACAAAAGTCTTAGAAGCCCAAGGTTGTGATGATGCAGCCATATATCCAGACATATTAGCAAAAGTGACATCCGAGCAAAAACAAGTGTGAACTATTAATCTGTCAGAGCAGAAAGAATCACCATGGGGAGTAAATTTTAGGCTATAAAGGCATTTCTGCTCGATCTAGGCCCTAACAGCAATAATTGTCATTTACATTTGATTTCAAAAGGCAAGATAAACACTAAGTGCTAACACTAACCAATAGCTAGAACCTCTCCACCTAACCTCAGGCTAGTCTCCACATTCAATGATTTATCGGAGGACAGTTAATTAGCCCACTACGCTTAGATATCTGCAGGCGCTGTCGAGGGGCTGCCCATCACATTCATCAGTGCCGATGCCTGTCAATCACAGAGCTGGCGGCTGACTCCCTAAAGCCTGTAAAGCTCTTGCTGGGCTCACGCCAGCATGACCAGTTCAGAATGAAAGGAGAAGCTGCATGAGGCTGGACTGAGCTGTTCCACATCTCTGTGATATGAAATCATGAAATAAGCCAGAGTCACACTCAGTTCTCCTCCGTTTCACCCATTTTCTGGGTTCCTGCTCCCGATGTTACCGCCCAACTGTACCGAATGTCCATCTCCCACTGAGATGAGTTATGTTAGATTCCCTGCTGTCATGAGCCAAGCCACCCCATCACACAGTCAATGCACCATAAAGGACACGAATATCCCACTCCTATGTACCAAGCTGAGGACTGCAAAATTATATCAATGGATGAAGATGTTAGTTTTTTAAAACAGTGCTTTCCCAACTTCAGTAAAAAAAAACTACCAGGATGTAGTCAAAATAAATTACTGGGTAAACATATCTTTTATTTATTATTATTATTATTATTTTGCTTTTAATATGGAGAACCATACTCAGGAAAAAAACAATTTTCAAGTACAAAAAAGACTAATCTGTGCAAACATGCATTATTTACAATTTGTTTCCAAATAAGATTAACTCATTCATCCTCTTATCAAGAAGGTTAATTTACAAATAAAAAAGATAACCTTTCTTGAACAAAATGTGCATCCGTAGAGCAATTTTCAGGGAAATAACAGGGATTTGTAAAGCTTAGCTGAAGGATGTTGCTGTGAATCTAAACAGGCTTAGTGAGAGGAGCCAGGTAAGGTAAGTTACCAGCAGAGTCAATACTCCAAGCCTAGTATTTGTTCTCCATATTTCTGAGCACCATGAGCACCAACAAGAGGGGCTTTGAGCTGTCTCCCCCTCCAGTCAAACTGATTGAGCTGAGAAATAATCGCTCTGCTTGAGCAGGAGAGTTGTGGGGCTAACCCCTCCAGGCACTGCAGTAGGTGATGGGATGAAGGGAGGATCGGAAATAGAATTGCACTGGAAGAAAACAAACAGTCCAAATAAAAAAAGAAAGATGAGGGCAAACTGATTGAATGTAGTAAGAAAATTCTCTGATCATGGGACAATAAAAAACTGTTAATTTATATTAGCGCTAATTAAAATAATATACATTATACAATCATATTTGGATTGTCAGGCACTGAAAGACTAAAGTTAGAATGTTACATTTTCAAGCTAAACCCTTTTCATTTGACTTGTCTTCCTTAGGTAAAGACTGCCACATGCCATTTGACTCATTGGAACTTTAATATATTCCTTAGGTAAAGACTGCCATATGAAATTACTGGGGTTATCCCATCAGTAAAGTAATTTGCACTATGAATTGGTGCTCCACAGTGCATTTGTTGAAGACTACTTTATTTTGACAAGGACATTAATGCAGCAGGAATTTATTTATAACTCAGAGAAGGCATGAGACTGTAGAGCGAGGGGATATAGAAACGGAGATTTATCGGGAGGCTCGTTAGACAAGCATCAGATTTCAGCCTGTCAAAAGAGGGTGAGTACACCTCCACAGAACTTGGTGCCCTGGGTCTTCAACTCATCTCACATCTTCATAATGGGAGTCAGCGGTCATTACGTCTGTTCGATGAGTCATTGTGTATAGACTTTATTTTTCCTGGTTGGTTTCTCTTCTCTAATGTGCTGCTGCTGCTGTTGTCAACATTGCAAGCACGGCTGCTAAAATTGTCATTCCTGTAATTCTAAAAATAATAATAATAATGAAGCACCACTCTGGCTTGAGGCTGATACCAAAAATGAGGCTTTTAGAGAATATCCCCAAACTCTTAACCTCTTCAAAGGGTTCCTCTTGTCAGATGTGACCTTGGTACATGCTTGCTGGTGGGGCTTTATTTCTTTGCCTTCCTACTATTCAGCAGCTCATTATTTCTCATCCCCGTTGTGAATTAGCTTCCTATGAGTAGCTCTGAACGTCTGGACCATCATAAAGGAGACTGCTGGGACATTTCAGGACACTTCCGAATCACCTACGGTGCATTAGCAAGTACACAAGGGAAGCACCTGCTGGTCTCATGACTGCATGCGTGTCTAGACACTGCAGCCCTTCGATCAAAGTGGTCTGTGGGTATATAATAAAACTACAGTGGAGTCAAGTCAGAATTCCAAACTTTTTTGGTATTCGTGGATTTTAATGTTTGTGAAATCAGATTGTGGCGACTACAGGAAGTTGTGTGTAAACTATAAGGGAGTAATGTTATCTGTGTTTTGTCTGCATCTACTGAACATCTCAGCATGTGATCTCAATGTCGCCAATTCTGCTGCTCACCCACTGCTTGGTAATTACACCACCCATCAAGACTAAGCCAAACTCTAGAATACAAATGCAGAGTCTTGTAAAAAGAAGAGAAAAAAAACAGCTAAACACGACCAGAGTCAACATCATCTTCTGTTCAAGATTGTTTTTTTTCTATCTTAAGTGTCATCATGTTCTCTCAAGGAAAATAAGCTTTCTCAAAATACCAAGCCATGAGTGGAATTAGAACCACAAACTCTTCAAAAGCTGGACACTGCTACAAAAACCCTCCTAAATCTAGTGGGAAACAGGAAAATATGAAGTCTGAAACAGAAATTGGAACCATCGTCTCTTCTCTGACTGCCCATATGGTCCTGCCTGCTGGAGATGCCAAGCCCTCATGGGACTCAGCAGCTAGAACAATTTCCATCTCTGATTTCAGATGCAACTTATCCGGAACCAGTTACCTCCAGGGCAATGGGAAACAGCAGGGTTTTCTGAAGTGAGCTGTTTGATATTCAGGGTCCAAAGACCAAGTTATATACCAATTGTCTCAAAATGTCTTGTTTCTCCGCTTAGGAACATTCCCATATGTGATACAGACAGTTTGGCCATTCCAGTGTCTCAGTCTTATTTGTTCTCTTGCAAAAAAAGACTCCAAATACAGGGCTCGTCTTTATCTCTCTCGTGTTCAGTGGAGGGGAGCCATTGATAGGCGTGGGAGCAGATGGGGATTGACAGAGCTCCTAGGCAGAAAGCTAATTGAAGGAGACCGGGGAGGACTTTGACGGCACTCAAATGCCAGCAATGATGGGGAAATCAATGAAAGCATCCAATATACTACTTTCAACAGAGTTCAATAAACTGTAGTCAATTTAAACATAGGTGCAAATGATATATTTAGAAATACATACAACGTGCTCCCCTATGTAGTAAGAATGAATCAAAATTATCTTCTGCCCTGAGGCTTAAAGAATCCTGTAATCACTTCACTTCAGGTATTTCCATTCCCCTCTCTTCAATCTCTTTATATTTACTAGTGAGAGAAATTGTGCTTGCTCTGAAATCATTCAACAGCAAAATTAGCACCTGGTTAACAATCTATTCTAAAATATTTCTTTCTTTCTTTTTTGTAACACTAATATGATTTATAAACATAAAATATGAATGAAAAACATTTTATATGTTATTGCTCATTGTACATTCAGTCTACACAGACATTACATTTAACATTTCACCTTAAAAAGATTGAAGGAACTGATGAATGTGGTATTGATGATATATAGTGCTTTACCAACTACTGCTGTTAATATAATACCATGTACTGCTGTGGATCTATTAAACACTAAATTAAACTAAGTAATGCATTAAAAGTAATGCTCACTTTATTCAATGATACCTTATACAAAATTTTTATCACATTTGCAATCTTAGAAGGACATCTGTGAGAAAACACCTCTGCTCCATCATTCAAAGGCCTCACTTCAGACAAAATCATGAACTCCCTGCTCCACTTCAACTTGCACACTCCCATACTGCAAAATACATCTTGCTGTTGGAAAGCGATGTATGGGCAGTCACTGTGATAAAATAACTCTCTGAGTGAACAGGACTGCAGACACTTTGCTTGAGCAAGTGGGACAGCACCACTGTGACCTTGAGCCACAATGATATCCACCTATAAAGAATCACAGATATCAGAACAGAACCCATTTCCCATGTGTAAACGTATCACTTAAAGCAGGTCACACAAGTGGCTGGTCGCAGACATTTGGTGTGTTGCATGACTTACCACCACAGCCTACTTGTTTTTCATTAAACAGATGGCGAATACGGATCACAAAGCGGAGCACCTTCGGATCAAATGGCACAGGCTGAAATGGCCAGCAAACAGATTCTTCAAGATGAGCAATAGAGGTCAAACTATCTGTGATGTACAGTATATTTCTGGATATCTGTAAACTGTGTACTTGATCTTAGCATTCTAAAACAGGGCTTTTCAAACTATATATAATACCAAGGACTGTGTGATAATCTCGTTTAACAAGAAGAAGAAGAAGAAGATTGTCATGCACTGCACAAAAGCATTTTTTTTTCCAGCCAGAGGCACACAGTATTTCAGACACTCAAGAGACTGCCTTAAAAAAACTACAATTTTTAAAGTCAAATAATGAAAAAAGATTGCCACTGAAACGGTTGGGAAGGGTTTCAACTTAAATGTTGATGAACATATTCATAATTCACAGAGAGGACCAATTATGACTGGCTATGTCTGGCTTTTTCATGTCCAGTAAGTTGTTAAGCTATTATTAGTAATCAGAGATTAGTAATTCAGAGATAAAATGCATCTAAATTGTATATGAAGTAAAGAAAATACAATTATGAACAAGAGTAACAGGGCCAAATAAATAAATAAATAAATAAATAAATAAATAAATAAATAAATAAATCATATCTTGGTTAAAAAAATATATATCAGTTTTCATGTGTTGCCATGACGATGTACAATCAAAGCCCGCACTACTCTTTTGAGAATATTCACATACATAGTAGCGTTCAATTTGTTTTCTTTTATTTCTTTTTTTTTTTTTGCTGTTCTCGTCTGTTTATACTGCTCTAATTAATCTCTACTATCTTTAGTACAATGTGATGACTCCATAACACGAGTTACAGCTAAACTCACACAGCTCCTAGCTTTTAATGCTTTATTAACTGGCATTTACTATTCTCTAAACAAATTTTTATAACATTTTGGAAATAATTGCCTCTTTATTGTTCCAAAGCCAGAACTAATTAAAATAACATTTATAAAATAACATCAAGTCGACAGAACATCCTTTCCTGTTCCTGCAATTAAAGATGCACAAATCTGAACTTAATTATTTCCATCTGAATTAAATGCACTTCAAAAATAATATTTTCATACATCCTCATCATCTCTCTCAGATTTCCCAAGCAACCCCCTTTGCAGTGCAATTTTACAAACCTCTGCTCTGAATAACACAGACAAAAAATTGTGACCACTAACTTGTGCAACTCTCTTGATGTTCAAAGGCTTTGTTTCAGATGTAGAAAGCATGCGTACACAAGTTATAAGCCTCACAAAACATGACTACCTCACAAAAAAACCCAACAACAACCACATCACGAATTTTAGATCAGCATAAGCTCTTTTTTCCCTCCTCTCAAACAACAACAACTCACTCAGAAAGTAAGGCAGAGTGGTGGGTGGTTTGGGTAGCATCTGACTTATCTGACACAGCCAGAGATAGCCCAGAGGGTGCCATGCTAAAGAGGCATATCCAAAAATTGGAGCTTGAATCAGGCAATGCAGTAGGAGGTAACAGTACCCTCCCTTTAAACTCAAACAAAGCTTACCTACTCAAGAAGAAAACACCTCAGCATGGCTCTTGTTTAAAAGCACAGTACTGCAAGAGCGTAAACAACCATGATTATGTGCGAAGAAATGGCATATGAAAATCAAACAAATGCCTATGCCCCATGGGGAAACAGAGATTGTGGGATCTAACATACAGGGGTCCTCTATGATAGAAAAGGGGTGTTTTAGAATTACAGATGGAAAGTAAGAGGCTCTTGAGAATGCAAAGGGCACAGGCAAAGTAAATCATAAGTGGATCATTCCATTTGGGACAATCGCAGGCGCCAGTGTTGAAAGGAGTGTTTACCACTCCGCAGCCCCTCGATGGAGGTATTAAGGAGTCCCACTTTTAAAAAAATAGGCCATCTGTAGAGCGCCAACCACTACACTAGAAAAAGAGCCAGAGCGAGTTTAGATCACCATGTCTAAAAATTCACATCTGAAGTTTTTTTGCCTTTCAGAGATACAGCAAAAATAATTACCTAGTACATCTCTCACGAAAACCCTAAAGGGGTTCCGGAGAGGCTCAATAGTAAGTGCATCGTTCCTCAGTCGGTGACTGCTGTGGTACTCTGAGCAAGGCACATAACCACTGTCAGCTCCAGGTGTGCTGCAATATCGATAAAT
>CAIGQV010019090.1:6396858-6456475 GCA_903798115.1 Danio jaintianensis
GAGCCTGGTTTCTCTCGAGGTTTTTTTTCCTTCACTTTCGCAAATTGGTGAAGTTCGTTCCTCGCCGCTGTCGCCACTGGCTTGCATGGTTCGGGACCTGTAGAGCTGCGCATCGATGAATTTGCTCTTCAGTGTTTGGACTTTCAGCAGTGAAAATTAAACCACACTGAACTAAACTGAACTTAAACTCTAAAAACTGAACGGACACCATTCCAATTCACTATAATCTTCTATGTGAAGCTGCTTTGACACAATCTACATTGTAAAAGCGCTATAGAAATAAAGATGAATTGAATTGAATTGAATAGTTAGGAGTATTGACAGCACCCAATATAGGATGGTGTTCTTTTAAAAACTGAATGCTGGAAATTATCCCCACTTGACAAGCTGTCCATCAAAAATGTTTCTAACCACTGGAGTATGAATTTCTGAGACACGTCTTAAAAGGTCATTTTCCACATCACCTCAGGTTCCACAATGAAGGCTCTAGTATTCTCCATTTAGTTTATTCAACCTCCCTGAATCTGCCCTTTCCAAAGATTAAAAGAACCGGTCACAATCTAAGTAACCAGATAGAAATGTTGCAACTGTCCTGGTCGTGAGAGAGGTAAGATGACCTTGATATGCAAATCGACATTATTTAAAAGAGAAAAAGGGAGAAAAAAACTAAAGTTCAAAATGTATTTATCATGCACTGAGTTATTGGCAGGAAAGTAGATAAGTTCTGCTTCATTTAATTATCATCATTTAATAAAGCTTATTTTCTGATTCTCCTGTAACCATCAGGCTAAAGTTTTTAAAGGAGGCTCTAATTTTTGTTACTCAGAAGAGTTTTGGAAGTGCATTCAAAGTAAAAGAGCACACAATTCTTATTTTTGGTGTGAGCTATTTATTTAAGCACAATGAACCTCTGCCTTATAAACTGCAGTTTAAGTTTACAATGCCCATTCTTTACGTACATGTGTGCTGTGTTGAGTTTGACATTTGAGGTTCTGCTAATTCTACCCTTGTGTCTCTGCACTGCAATCATAATCAGCGGTATTCTTCTGCTCAAAACGGAGCCCCTGAATGGGAAACATGCTCTAGCCCACCATGCATCTTGTACTCAAGAGGTGAGAGCCTCATGTGCGCTTACTGGGCCAAATGCCTGCTCAAGCCATGACATGATCCTAATCGACATGAGCACATGGGAGGGCTCCAGCCCAGGGCCTTGGGCCAGACACATAAAACAATGACCAGCTCTCCCATTGCAGCATCTCCCAGTGCCTTAAAAACAATGCCCGGTCAGGGAAACAAGCCCTCGATATCACTCCACAGCTGTGCTTTTGTCTCTCTCTCCATCCGTCAGAGACACACCGCGCAGGCTTAGACACCTACGCTATCCCCTCTGCTGCCCTCTACGACGAAGAGAGCTTGTTTATCACACCGAAGCATATTGCCGATGTCCTCGCAAGGCGAAGGGAGAGCACGAGAGAGACAGCAAGATAGAGAGACGGACACAAGAAAAGGGAACGAACGAGATACAGAACAAATAGAGGCTGTGAAAAAGATGAATAGAGAGAGCAGCAAATAAAGCGAGAGAGAGAAAGGACACAGTAAAAACACAGAGATGGAGGGCGGGAGAGAGAGGAATGGAGGGAACGCATTGGAAAGCACATAATGGAGGGGACAGAGGCTAATTAAGGAAGGCCGGATTAATTAGGCTTTCAGTCTGTCTGCCTCTCATTCTCCCAGTATGTTTCCTGCCAGCGCCACCCTACATCAACTCATAAAACACGCCGCATTGTTGTTGGATGGATTTTAGGGCTCCAGTTTTTGGAATGTACATAAGTCTGTAATTGCCAGTGGGAGTCTAACTTGGTTAGCTTACTGGATAAATCAAAGTAAAGCTAGGCGGTATGATTGTATGCAACATAAGATGGGGGAAATGTTAAAGATGCTACCGTATATTGCTTATGCTTATTTCACAAAGTATCCACAATGTAATTAAAACATTTGATACTGAGCGAAAACTTATAGCCTGAGGCAGCAATTTATATATCACTCCATGAGGTAGTTGGTGATTCCAGCCACAGCATCCAACAATTTCCAAATAATAATAACATATAATAACAATAATCAAGTTGGAAATGCACTGATGCAAAAATTCTGCCTGATACTAAAAATTTGATAATACTTTAACTGCAATTAACAGTCTAAATGTGAAAACGGGAAAAGCATATAATGTACAATTAAATATTAAATTTTTACATTTAGAAAAAAAAAACTAATAATCAATTTGATACTGATATAAACATTCCACTAGGGGTGGGAATATTATCATGACAGTTTGCCTCCGATAATGATATACTGTATCACAACAACAGCAATTCTGCAATAATACATATTACAAGAAATGTATTTATTATATATCACAATATTTGTAAATGAAGGGGGAAATTATTTTATTAACAGTGCATATATTTTATAGAATTGCAACAATGTACAACAAGTGCACAGCTGCCAAACAAGCTTGAAAATGCTCATTTCCAGAAAGCAAACTTGCAATTCAAGATTTCTGTAAGCTTAAGACACTTATTACAACTTGGCCAACATATTTTATGTAAACATGGAAAGATTTTATGCTTAGCTCTGGTTTATTTTTTAATGCAAAAGCATGCATTCCCACTAGATTAGTGTTTTTCTTCAGGAACAGTAACTGATTACCATGCTCAGAGGTAAGCAGACTCTTCTGATCACTCATGATGTCAGTTGAGAACTTTAGTTCTGTTGATACACTAGTAAAAATCGATTCAGGGGGGAACGTCCTCCTCCTAAAAATTATAAGATTAGAATATTACAGGACATTTTGGAGCTCATATACCTGCATGCCACCTTGGACAGAAGAGAGTACTCATATGCCTGAGATTTCCACCATTCTATTTGATCATCTATCAGTGACTTAAATGATGCTGGTGCATCTGTGATGTGTTGTTGTTGTTGTGGTTTCGCCATTACAGAAAGCGCCACCTGAAGGCAGTTTAGCGCCAGAATATTGATAATGTCTTGCAGAAAAATGGCAATAAATCACCATAAAGTACTAAAAAAAGGCTACAGTAATTATAAATATTTTCTTTTGATTGCATTTGATTATTTTCCCTACATTTTATTTATTTTCATCTTTATCTTCGTGCAGAGTACAGTACAAAGCCAATGGAAATGATAAGTTTGCATAGCTGATAATGAGCATAAACTGTTGACATTTTGCATCAGTGCATAATGTTTGCTCACGTCACAAATCTAGTGAAAGGGCGCTAAATATTTATTGGAGTTCAGATATGAATAAACCATTAAGTTACTGCCACTTTTATGCCAAGTGTGCTTGCACTTCTCTAGACTGTCATTTACAAAAGCCTCCAAACAACATCTATGTTTTAAATAGATGACTTGGACCAGCCCCCGCACAATCCAATTAAGCATCAAATCACTCCAATTCTGTTTTTCATAACACTGAGTTACAAGAGGCCATCTGGGACACAAAACAACCCTCTCTCACGATCCCAAACACCCCCCCCCCCCAAAAAAGCACTCTCGCTTTTCAATGGCACTGGTTTCATGAGCAGACATGAGGGGCCACTTTTCCAGCGAGAGCCCTCATTGGTTCTGTTCCTCCTCCCTGATTGATGGAGCAAAAGATGAGGACCCTTCAGTCCTGTTCACTATGCAGGATCCTTGGCCAAAAATGACAGGCACTGATGGGCATAAATATTTATCAGGTGCCAAAGCTTTGCCAACCTGAAGATACTAGGACAAAAATCAAAAGGGTTGAAGAAAAAGTGCGCTTAGTCGTTTCATTGTGATTGACGTCAAGGCTCGCTATCAGAAAGTCATTCTGAGCGGTGCGACTGAAATGCCCTTGTGCCAGGCTGCAGGCCTGGGTTTATGATAATCGCAATAAATTATAATGTACTCTGCAGACATTAAAAAGCATGATTTGTGCTATATTAAATGGGCTGTGACTCTTGGGCCACCGTGAGATTGATCTGTTCTTCTAGACTTTCTCATCCCATTTCTCACTTCCTCTTTTACCATTAGAGAATATTCTGGTCTTTTACTGTTAGACTAATTTACTAAAAAAACTTATTTACTAAGAAAATTTACTCTTAACTGTGTATTAGGGGTAAATGGTCAGTATTTGCAAGAAAAATAAATGTGACAGAATGTTAATGCTTCTCTTCATAAGAATGTAATAGATTGTCAGGTATCAATCTTGTTTTGTCTATAAGTTGTTTTTGTGACTCAGAAACGCTCCAGTTCAGCAAATGACTTGCATTTTATGAATCCTTAAAAAGCAAAGTTTCAGCTTAAAAATTGTAATGTTATATTAAAGAAAAAAGTGTCACACATACAGTACATCTTAGATGGCCTGAGGAGGAGTGCATTTCCAGAAAATTATAACTATCCCTTTTAACTGCCCTCTAGTCGAAGTGAAATGTGATAGATGTGCAATTAATACTCCTGATTACCTTTCAGGATGTGTGCCATCAACTAAAATTAGAAGAGTGCACTTGTAATAGAAATTTTAGTTAACTTGAATATATTATAATTATTGTTATTAAAAATAGAAAATATGTACTGTACAGTATCATGACAAAAATTAAAAATGGGATTGGATCAAATGAATAGATCAAAAATAGAGGGAAAAACACAGACAAAAGAAAAAAAACTATATAAATGTAATTTGATACAGATTTGGAAGAATTATATATTTTCAAAAATATTACATGATAAGATTATGCATAAAACAGAGTAATGCACCTTTCCCACTGACAAACCATGTCTGCTTATTTCTTTTTCTGAACTGATCCTAATAATGCAGCGTTTTTTATTCTATATTTTCTTTTTGTATTGAAGAAAATAAAATCTGCTCGAACAATAGACTTAATTGTGTGTGCATTGTTTTTACTTGACCTTTCCCTCGCTAGTTTAGCCTAGTTTTTATTTCATGAGCCCATCCTAAACTGTTAACCACATTTCTGGCCTAAAAGTTAATCTCCAGCAAGCACTTTGTCTGTTACTGGGATTAGTCCATTTTCATTATTTGCAAGGGTCAAAGGTACTGTTCAACACCAATTTGTTAACTAAAATTTGTTGAGTCTAATGATGATTAATGCCCCTGTTGTAGGCCTTCCATGGTTAAACCAAAGTTCGTGTTCTTTTTTTCCCCCCCACAAAAGCAATTAGAGCAATTTTAAATCCGTGAAACGCATCACGAGCTGACAGGTTAAGCTTTTAATGCAAATGTGACAGCAACATAATGTACAATACGACAAAATGTGATGGTACTGCCCTAATTGCTTACAACTAAAAAAAATTAATATTGAATGAGATGCCTTCAAAAGCACACTTAATGATTTCAGCGCCTCCATGCCTTTGTATAAACACACGATAGCCCCAATGGGCCTGGCAGTATGACGCCCTCATTCCTGCACTAAAGTGAGCATTTTATGTTTTATGAGTACATGTAATGAGGTAAAAGGATGTTACAATTATGTTTACATAACATAACATTTTTATTAATCAACATTAATAAATCACAATTGCAGAGAAAACAGCTGTGCAATTGTAGTCTGCCATATTATCATGGCTATTCAGTGAAACAAGGTAGATCACCTAAATAATTGGATTGAAGGGGCACTTCATCCGCAGTTGAGCCTTTATGAATTCTGATGATAAAGACCCTTGGCTGATCAAAATCGATCGAAGAAGACATTAAATCTTGCCATTATATTTTATGATGAAAGATGTCGAAATCGTATGTCAGTTTAACGGAAAACCACTCTCAAGGTGAGGTCAGCCGACAATCCCTTTTAGTAGTCTCTTCCACACCTTTATGCCATTTGTGATAGGCAACAGAACGATGTAAGGCATGAGGAGAACACTGGTTTTCAAGACAGGAGCAATCTGAACTGTGTGTTTGAATCTAGTCTTTTGGCTTGATGTGAAAAGCCCGTAAATCAGGTGCGCGCGTGGAATACCAAATCGCAGGAGAGAGAATAGAACTCATCAATCATGGGTGACGTGCGCTTTGCTGCACGGGAGGGAAGCCAAACCACATTAGTGTTGATGCAGCAATGCTGTGGTATAGAGGACGGCAGGGGAAAAAAAGAGACAAACAATTTAGAAATAGAATGGAATTATAGACTATTAATGGATAAAATTATGGAAACAGGTCAAGTAAGTGCAATCGACATGAGGCCTTTTGATGATTATGGACTTGAAGAGTTCACTCTGAACTTTAGGCGGGAGGTCTTTAATATCTTTAGAAAGCTCAAACTGCATTCCCATTTATGTTAAAATGAAACCCGGGAAGCTGTGACACAGACAGCAGCCAGGGAAAATAAGGTCACATTATGCTTTTGAAATGGAATATTGTCAAAAGATCTACTATAATGAAACAAAAAATAATAATCACTACACTGTATAATTGATTTTATCAATAAATTGGAATGTTAATTTAACTCTTTGGAATAAGTTAATTATGCTTAAACTTAATGTTGTAAGTCACAAGATCTATTTTTAGTCAGTTTAATGAAATGAAAGATAAACTGACTTGTGTGGTTAATTTGACTCAACTTTTTTCTAAGGCAACCATTCATTTTAAACGCATATAATTTCATGAAACGTGATCAGATGTTTTTGCATATGCCAGCAGGAGCTAATGGGGCCAAGCTAACAAGACAAACTCTAAATCCTTGGTCAAGCAATTTGCGGACAACGAGACAAACTTCTTCTTTCAATTGTGTGTTGTTGTGTGTGTTGGAAAGACCTATCATTTCAGTGGCTAAAAGGGGGCACAGGGACTTAGGTAAGAGACTTAGGGATTTGCAAAAAAAAGTTTGTTCCATGATGAGGAAGTCACTAGAGAAAACATGCCAATCTGCTGGACTCTGATGTGCACCTCTGATCTCTCAAAAAAGCACTCTTGAGGCAGCAGATCAGAGAACAGACAGGGGTCCGTGTGGAGAGGTCAACGTTGCTGTCAGGATGTCATTCTGTGTGCCTTTGTGCTTTTACCCAACTTTGTAGTCTTCTCTTCCTGTGACTTGATTCTGTATACCTGTTTACCTGTCTAGCATCATGCCAATCGGCCTGCTAGCATGTCTACCTGCCTTTCTTGTTTCACTCAGGGCTGTCTTCCTTGCCACCAGCACATACGGCCTATCATGACTCTGCCAGAGGCACTGTCTGCCTCTAATGACACCTTACTGCACTACTGACAGGTTTCCTAGCCTGAAGGACTAAAGGCAGCAGCTGCCCCTTGGGAAAAACATGAACATATGCAAATACAGTCAGGCATACAAACACACACAAAACCAGCTTCAAAAAGCGGCAATTGACCCCAGCTGTCAAGACATAATTTCAGCGGATTTCTGAGTGTCACACCGAGAAAATTAGTATTTCAGAAATTGGAACTGCTGGTTGTGTTTAAGCATAGAAGAGGATAATCTAAATCGGAGGGAAGATGATTCAAGAAGGAAAGATGAGTGTAAAGCAAAGATAAGAAGCTAAAAAATAGATATGAAGAGGTGCACATGGAAGAAGTCATAAAGAGCTCTTGGAAGAAAGTAGGGTGTCATTAAAGACTTTCTTATAGCCCCAGGAAGATCATGAGGAAAAGAAGAGAAAAAATAGAGAGACTTATTGTTGCACTGTTTCATAATAACTAAGCATGGATCAAACAGTGTTGAAATATCCAATGAGTGCATAGGAGGCAGGATTAGAAGGATGGTTAGAAGGATTTTTCATTAACAGGATGTGTTTGAAGTTCCTGCACAGACGAAACCAATCCATTTTGTTCTTGGGAGCTGCTAAATGCACATATTTTAATAAGGACAAATAAATAATTTTGACACAGCAGCTTTTTGAGGCAATTGATTATTGCAACTGGTTTTATTAAAGAATCAAAGATCTCTCTTGGGTTAAAAAAAAAACTGCCTGCCCAACAAAGCAACATTAAAACCATCCTATCAGCCTCAAGTAGATATCTCATACTAGAAGAAGGTACTGCAGACATATCAATGTATAAATGTATTGCCATATCACAGCCCAAAATACAATGGCTCCTAAAAAATGAATTAACAGGAATCATTAAATATGTACTAAAATCAATATGTAATTTTAAATTAACACCCTGTTTGAGGTTAAACAACTTGCTTACTAAGCCAAAAACAGTCAGTGTCCCTTCTAAAATATATTCCTGCCAAAAACATATCCCTCCCACACATATACTTTTGTACTACAAAAACAATCTCCTAAAATGGCATCAAAACAGCACAAGAACAGATGGATTTAAAGCAGCTAACACACCAAACCCAATAGTTTGTAAGTTGAGGAGTTGAGTCCTACCTCACATTCCCTGGAGCCAGAGATTGTGTAGGTGCATGGTCCTGTACCATTGACCAGCACATCTGTGCCCTCTGTGTTATTAGGCTTGTAGTCCACATAGTACTCCTGCAATGGTGTGCTGAGTGTGCGCTCTGTCTCCCGTGACTTTTTCCGACGTTTACGAGCAGCAGCAGAGTTTTCCTGCAGCTGCTTAACACTGCTTGGATAACGCTTCCATGAGACATAAATTACAAGGAGGATCATGGAAACTGACAGGAAGAGGGCAACGCTTCCTGCCACTATCTTGTGGAATGATACCGGTTCGAAGTCTTGCTCTTGTGGAGGGACAGCAGGCTGAGAGGGAACTGAAGAAGTGGTACCTTCCAAAGATGTCCCGTGGCCCCTTCTACTGTCTCCAGATTTGAGAGTTGGGACTAAAGAGCTTGCTGGGGTCTGAGCAAAGGCGACAAAAGGTGTAGAGGGAACAATTATGGTTGATGGCGTAGCAGGGGCAATCCTGCACACTCCATTGGCATCAACAGCATCCATAACCTTCTCCCCTTGTACTTCTTTGGGTGATGCACAAATCATATTAATTTCTTTGTTCCCACGGAAGGTTCTCATCCAGGCCACTAGTGGACACACAACAGGACCACAATCCCACATGTTTCCTGCTAGGCTAATTGCGGTCAGAGAGGTCCAGGCATCCACAGCCTCTTGAGACACATTGACAAGCTTGTTTGAATCCAGATTAAGCGTCTGCAAATTTGGCATGGCCCGGTACACTTCCGCATCTATCTCCTGCAGGTCGTTTCCTGAAAGGTCCAGCTTCTGCAATGACGTCCACATCCACGTAAGACCTTCACTCATGGTCCTAATGCGGTTCCACTGTAGGTAAAGTGCACGTAAGTTATAGAAGCGTGGGAAGTTGAAAAAGTTGATTTTGGAGAACTGGTTATGCTCGATATGCAGCTCAGTTAGCTTCAGGAGGCCGGACATTGAATTACGAGTAATGCTGCGCAGGCGGTTGTAGCCAAGGTCAAGGAACTCAAGATTTCGGCAATCCTGAAAAAGGCGAGAGGGTAGATTCTTGAGGGAGTTGGAGCGCATGTGCAAGCTGAGTAACTTGCGCAGTCCTTGGAATTGCCCGGGCTGTAAAGCCTGTAGCTTGTTATAAGATAGGTCCAGATTCCTCAAATTTGGTACCAGATGAAATGTGGTGTTATGAAGCATTGTGATTTTATTGGAGCTCAGAATTAGCTCTTTGAGCCTCCGTATCCCTTGAAAAGCATGTGCATCCACATTGGCAATGTAATTGTGGTCCAGGTACAGCCAAATGAGCTGGTTGAGGCCAACAAATTGCCCAGCCTTCAGGCTTGCCAAGCTGTTATACCGTAGGGACAGGCCTTGACAGCCGCCAGAGAGGTTCTTGGGAACATCACGGAATGCACTAGACTCACAGTATACAATCTTGCCATCACATCGGCAGCTCCGAGGGCAGGGACGCTCACCAAAGCAAGGGGTGGCAGAGAGCCATGCCTGCATTAGCAGTGGCACCATGAACCAACGGTGCCTCATGGCAAAGCCTGAAACGGAAAAACAAAAGATCAGTCAATAAACTACTTGCTTTTTCTAAATGTAAAAAAAATACATTACTTAAAGGGATAAGTCTAAATCTAAATCAAGCTAATGTATTTATTTCTACTTTGATTTAATTTGTCTGTACAGTACTAAACCCAACACCAGAAAAAAATAAATAAAATTATCTCTATTATTTGTGTGGTGCAAATTCTTGATCTTATTAGGGCATTGTGATGCATTACGACTTGTTGAATCGTGAAATGTGCATTGTGAGGTAGTTAACAATACCCAGCCCTAATTCTTCTGCAGTTTCAAAGCAAAGATTATGATGGCTAATATGAGAAGAAATATAGTGTACTATATTGTCCTATGATCATAAACCCTTGAAATATTACATTTATACAGCAATAGGATACCACACAGGACACAATTAACAGTGGTGATTGTGCAAATCAATCCAGTCATGCCGTGTTGTTTAATTCTTCTCTCTGGCAGTAGAAAACATGCTATCAGAGCAAGCCAGTCCTCCAATAAGCTTGGACATGATCCCACTACAGTATGAAAGGAAATGTCCTGAGAGATATGCCTCGGTCATCCTATTAGTCCATAATTACAATCTAAATGATTGTCAGTCAACCAAATCAGCTATATTTGCCTGGCTCTTCAGTGACTTTGCTTTGTAAATCTTTCCTTTATACACAAAAGAAAAGCCTAGGTGTTTTTCATATCAAAATAAACTGGGGGTGGAAGAAGGTATATTTCATTATTATTTCATTATTTCAGCAGTAAGCTCACTACTAAACATTGTTATTGTTATTACATAAATGTTATTTGTTTAAAGGTCTTGGCCGAAGCCTGGACATTTTCCTGTCATGGGATTTTATAATTTGTGCTGTCTTTCTGGCCTTCAAATCCACACTTTTGTTGCTGTAAAACCATTTAAATTCCAGCCCTGATGCACAAACGGTTGCAGAGCTAAATAAATGTACTTCCTAAGGCATTATCTCTTTATGAGACGAATAATGTGGCCATAACATATATTTATAAATGTTATGAAATATCAAAACATTTTGCTTGAAGGATAAATTATTTAAAACTCATCCAAACAACATTAAAACAAATGGGAATTGAATGGTTTAGCTGAATCTATCAGTAATTATGCCAGCTGTTCTGTGATGTTGAACTGGATAAATATCCATAAGGTAGTTTTTAACAACCTTATCAGGACATTTGAATGATCAATTGAAATGTCAAAAACATTGTTAGTTCCCATTAGTATACCATGGCATTAAAAAAGTTATACCTACAAATGTACGTAATCAATGAGACAACAAAACTTTCAACAATCTTTTTTTTTTTAATTATCAAGATCTCAGATTTAATTACACAATTTTTATCTACTTCTACAATGATTTTTAATTATTATCATTAGTGAATGTTAGTGGCCTTGTAAAGTCAGTTCCAAGATGTTGACCAAAAATAAATGTCAGAATAATTTTGAAAAGCATATCTATTGTTTACATCCTGCATTTCACTTCTAACAAACTTCTTGTGAAATGAAATTTATTTTGACTGAAAATGTTGTGCCATATTTCCTTTTATAACAAATGGCACATGGTTTGACATTTTCTAATTTAATGCAATGACACTGATACATTTCTAAATGTGGCTTCAGTGTCCAACCTATTTATAGAAGCCACCAATTCACAACAATCACACAAAAAAAAGCCCGAGCTGCTGATGTCCACCAACGTGCACTTGCCAACAACTGATGCACTATCAGACTGCAGCACTATAAAGTAATTACGTCACTGGCTTTCATTCATACTAACCAGAAAATCAGACTGTATCAGCTTAATGACATTTGCTAATGAAATGATGCTGATAAAGTTAATGATCCAAGTGAGGTCTAATGAAAATTAATTTGTAACAAACTCGCACTGCCACTGTTCTTATTTTAGCACTGCACTTTTTTTCTCTCTCTCTCTTGGAAAAACTGATATTGCCTCTGTATAGGCCTATATACAACTTCACAGTGATGCTCCAAAATTTTGCCAGGTTGGTTACTTTATGTTTGCTGTCAAGATCTCCCACTACAGTGCCGCAAAGCAGCAAGCATAGCTCATCATTTTACGAGCTGTGGAAGGCCATCTCGCTGCACGGCGCTAACGAATAACAATCAGAGCAGGTCACATATCTGTCAAATAGGCCCTGTAATATGATTGAAAGCACATCTATAATCAAGTACTCTAATGTGACCATGAGAAGGTCTGTGGCTTACAGTTAATCACAGTGCTTAGTTAAATAATCAGTATTGAAATTAAGAGAAACATTTAACATATTGCTGTACACATCCATTAATGATAACTCCAAAGTTTTTTGGTCTTTCAAACTTCAGATTTGACTAGCTACATAAATTAAACCTACCAAAACTTATATGCACAAATTATTTGGCCTTTTTTAAAATCACATCGAAGTTTGAAATAAACAGAAAAAAATAAACATTAACTACTGCTGTGCAATCTTCCCCATTAATAGTGAACCAGCAAAATGCCAAAAAATAAAAATAAAAATGGTTCAATTAGTATTCCAGAGTTTTTCAATGAGTTGGCATCAGTCTGATCTTTAATTTTGTAAGATGTGGAGAACAGAGACAGGCTGATAATAAGTCTAACCAATATTTTAACAGATATTCACACACTACCCAACTTAATTGGTTGTGTGGTGTGTGGATGAATGGCACCATTTGGTGGATCACAACTGAAAAGCACCTAACAACATAATTTGCAGGTCAAATATTTAGAAATCGTTTGAACACTCAGCTGTTTAAAACTATTCATTCTGACGTGAGAGACATGCAAGTTAAATATTTCAGTTTAACTTTACTATTTTTTCCAGGTATATTGAAATGCACTTGTTACCGTCTAGGTAAAAGAAATTGTGCATAGAGTAAATAGATTGTCATAACTAACAGTAGCAACGTTTTGTATACATTTTGTTTAAGATACACATTTCTTAACTTCTAATTAAGTTGTAATATGTAGGCTACATTAGTAGGATTTTTCCCTTTTTTATACAACGCATATTTATTTTCATTATCGTGACAATAAGTCAAACAAAATATTAGTTTCATGAATCTACGCAAAAATAATTAGCATCGACCAAAAAAAGCATCAAATGGAATGGACGGATACTTGAAATAATGTACCTCACCAGAATTATCATACCGCTGTGAACTGAAGTGAAAGCAGGGTCAGATTTGAGGAAGAAATACGTACTATGGTTGTCAAATGCAAAATGAATTAATGTATGCAAATTGTCTTAAAGAGAACATCATACGTATATGATGCTTATCAGAGAAGCATATGCAATCTTTCGGTTCTATTGCATGGACGTCGTTTGAACACAATTCGCATTGCACTGCTAAAAGAATAAAACTGCAGGAAATTTCGCCCAAATTTCCAACCCATAAATCATCCACCGTGGTGTTGTTGACTCAAGTCCGAGTAATAATAGACAAACTTACCCATCACCGCGTTTCGGTCAACTCCTGGCCACAGGTTTTTAAAGCTTTCTACCGCTCGAGACCCGAAACGGCATGGCACGCGCTCTCGTCAGATGCTTCGGTTCTTCCACAAGCGCTCGTTCCCGCCTGTGTTCCTCCACCGCAGAGCAGGCGCGGGAATTCTTCAATCTCTCCTGACTGACCACTGACCATATCTTTCAATTCCCCTCAAAACAAAATGTTCACAATAACCATCCACTCGAAAGGAAAGAATCCATTTGAAATCCTAAAATTACACCTTAAGTCACAAGAGACCTGGAAACGCACGATTCCAAAATCCAAGTTATCTATCACACGTCAAACTTATGGAAATCCCAGCAATCCCCATCCGCCTCAGTATATTCCATCGCAGCATAATGCGCAAATACTGTCTTTCCGAGAGGATGATGCTAACCGTAGATTAATCCGTGGACGTTTTGTTTTAATATAAATAGGTGCTGTGATGTTTAGAAGATTTCAATCCAGTCCAAAATTACAGCACTCATTGGATTCTGTTTGGAAGTGTACTCCACTCCATTCGGGAATGTTTCTTCTCTCCTGTACAGTTCCCGACAGTAGAGAGATGCAGCAGGATTGTGAGTGGTTAAACCACAACCGCCTGTCGCGCCATAACTTTGTTAGACAGAATCCGAATGCCCTCTTCTGGCGAACTGACATCTCCAGCAGCAATCCCTCCTTCTCTCATTTCACTCTCACTCGATATTTCCAGAGGAAAACGAGTGGGTGACACAACAAGTCTATTAGATCGACTAACATAAAAGAAGAGCAAACAAACGATCCGTCGATCCGAGGAGAGATGTTTGTTTCGTGGCCCAACAAGAAATCATCACAAATCTCTAAATCTTTTAGCCTCGCCTACTGCTTCCTTCTGTAGTTTTTGATGTTTTATCCGAAAAAAATAAATTAAACTATCTTCAATATTTGGATGGAGAGGCTTGTGCGCTCGAAAATAAATACAAATAGCATTTTGTCCACCAGAGAATACAAAAAAAGAAACATATTAAATAAATAAACATCCATTATAAGTTACAATTTCTTATCTGTCTTTTTCTTCTTTTTCTTCAACTGCAAAATTATTTAACAGCAAATTAGGGTTGTTTTCATTATTTGTCTGGATATTTTATAATTCACAAGCCATGCTGCCATGAGAGGATGGTGGGAAATGTAGTTTGAATAATCTAAATGGACTGTGTGATCATATTGACCCCATAAATATCTAAATTAAAGATGTAATAATAATAATAATAATAATAATAATAGGGCTATGTGGTATAGGTGAATTGGGTAGGATAAATTGTCCGTAGTGTATGTGTGAATGGGTGTGTATGGATGTTTCCCAGTGATGGGTTGCAGCTGGAAAGGCATCCGCTGCGTAAAACATATGCTGGATAAGTTGGCGGTTCATTCCGCTGTGGCGACCCCAGATTAATAAAGGGACTAAGCTGAAAAGAAAATGAATGAATGAATAATAATCATAATAATAGGTTCTGTTGATGTGTGATTCTCTTCATATTCTCCCATTAATGCCTCGCAATGTTTCAGCAGCACTGGATTCATAAGTATTTTAATTCCATTATTGTTTTTCCAACATTAATTTTAAAAATGCCCTCACTAAAGTATTCTACTGTAAGTCATGAACCAAACCAACAGCTACAAGGATAAGCATTGTAAACTTTGATTTAAAGCCAAAAAAGTTTCTGAAAATAAGAGAAAAAAAAAACCTGTACTCAACAACTTCAATGATGAAAGAAATACAATCCCGTGATGCATCGCAAATACTGTAACAATCAATTTTAAAAAGACAGAATGACACAAATATAAAACTTGTTAATTTAACAGTGATTGGTTTTGTACTTAAAGTTTAATGCAATATGTATATATACAGTATGTAGAAATATTCTTGTGTTTTGAGATGTTGTCATTTACAATGCTCATATAAAAACATTAATTAATTGATTCTCTATTTTTTCTTTCTTTCTTTTTTTTTGGTGCTCTCTGCTATTTGTGACATCATGGGTAATGTAGTTTTTCTGTATGAATTCCGAACTAATGCAAACTGACTGGTTTAAAATAAGCATAATCAATCAATTTATAACCTCAGAGCTCACAGAAGATCTGTCTTTAAATATTGATTAGTTATTTTTTATAATAAATTTTCCTTTGAATAAATTAAGTTTTTACTTCCTGAACCAGACTTCCAGAAAATACTTCAGATCACAACTTCTGTTTCATGATTAAAATAGTAAGTCCCCATAAAGAAACAACTACAAATGCCAGCATGTTGTCCTGCTTATCAGTCTATTTATTTAATTAATTAATTATGTCAATACTTATTTTGAATTTGATACAGACTGACCCAAAGGCCCTGGAATTGATTGACACTTCTGTGATGAATTCCAGTGACAGCCAATTATTATGGTCTCTCACGTGAACTTGAATCTGATTGGCTGTGGCTGTTCTCACTGCAAAGGAAACATTTGAGTGGCACTGCTATTTCCTGCTTCATCATTAGAGCAACCCTGCAATTTCTGTCCATCAAGTGTCCCCTTCAAACTAACAAGCCAGTTAACAAAAGCATTTAACCTCTCCAGGATACGTGAATTGATTGAGTGAAACCAATTACGTTGACCATCTTATATATATTTAATATTATATAATATGAAAATGCCTGATTGAGAGAAACGTAGTTGCCAAGAATGAAAGAGACTTGTGTTTCCGGCATTTTCTCCCTGTCTTTAAAGAGAACAGCTTATCCCTGTGCACCGAGTCTCAGCAATTGTACAATTGTCTGGAAATCGAGGCCAGACAGCTGCAGTCTTTAACAACAGTTCAGAAGGAGGTCATGGCAAAAGAAAGTGTGTGTTCCTGACTATGCTGGTTTATCCACCTCAGGGCCACATACATTTTTGTGTGGCTTTCCAAAGGTGTTATCATGTTGTTGGTGGTTTCTGTGTTGTTACTTTAGTATTCAAAGTGGTTTCAGCAGATTGTTATGTGTTTACTACGGCTGTCTGGATGTGTTTGCTTACAGGCCCAAGTCAAAAGAGCCCACCTGCTAGCCAAATCATGCCACGTTTATTTAAATAGTACTTTATATAATACAGACTGTTTCAAAGGAGCTTCACAGTGATGAATAGAAACAAAAATCACAGAATAAACTTTCCAAAATGCATCAAATATGATAAATTTTTATGTAAAGTAGCTCTAAAAAAATGATATCATTAGTGAATTATGAAAATAGTTCTGCACAATAACATTCAGATCTGTCACCAGTTTAAAAAAGCTGCAAACTTTGTAAAATATGCAAAATATAAAATATAAAAGTCAGTTCATTGTTAATTTAATTCAATTCAGTAATAAAATAGTCAATTATTAAACGGTTAGTCCACCCAACAATGAAAAGTCTGTTATTAATTACTCAAGCTGTCATTCTGATCCCCCGAGACACCTTGGTCACCTTCAGAATACGAATTAAGATATTTTGGACGAAATCCGAGAGCACTCTGATCTGATATAAAGACATTGGTGAATAAAGCTGTTGTTTTTTTGTGCACAAAGGTGATATTCTAGCTTTGTATGATTACAGTTGAACCACTGAAGTCAGATGGAATGTTTTGACAATGTTTTTAATTCCTTTTCTGGACTTTGAACACAGCAACTCAGCCCTGATGTCTATGAAGGATGAGAGAGCTCTCAGGTTTCATCTAAAATATCTTCATTTTAGTTCCAAAGATGAAGAAAGTCTCAGGTGATTGAAATAACATGAGAGTGAGTGATTACTAAGAGAAATTTTATTTTTGGGCGAACTATTTAAATACAACTATTAAAAGCTCTATAAAACAGAGAACAAAGAAAAGTTTAATTCAAAATTCCTGAAAACTACTGAGGCTTTGGAAGACGTTGTCTAAATGAGCTCTGTTTCAAAGCTACAGTCCAGCTCTATAAAAGCCACAGTGCAAAATAGCACACATTCAGATTCAATGGCTTTTACACTCTACATGTACATCTCCAGTGTTAAAAAGTTGATATTAGGACATTTACTTTAACATCAAATTACAGAATCTAAATAACCTTAATTTGTTTGTCCTTTGAAAGTATGTATGCCTTTTTGCACCATTGTATAATCATTATATAGGCAGTAGCATAAAATGATCATAAAATGACAATATTATCACTTATTGCAATCATTTCTGTGGCAATATATTGCACAACAAAATCATTTATCATGACAGGCCTATAAAACAATTTTACTCAAAAATGACAATGGAATCTCCAGAAAGAAGAAGAAAAAGAAAACCTTGGGCAAATGGTTTAGGGGAAGAGAGAAAGAGCTAAAACACCATCTATGGGAGTTTTGCCAGGTCTTTTCTACCAAGCAAGCAAAAATTTTATAATTTGTATACACTTTTATGAACACTAAAAACCCTACTCTGATCAGTTGTTGAGCTCGCTGTCATTCTGTAAGCATGTATAAATGTATAATTGTTTGTTGCACATTTCGCATCTCTGCTGTGAATATTACAGCAGCTCAGAGTTCTACCTGGCCTCAGCATTTTTTTTTCTTCCCAAAATTGAGCTTGACACTTCAGTCTGTAATGCGAAAATATCATTCCCTGGAACTCTTACTTACATATCTACTGGAATCCAATTTGGCTGATGGGCCACTCCTTGGCCAGGGTTCAACGAGCAGAGACAATCCTGCTGACAGTGGTGAAACAATTAATGCCATGTGAAGTTATGATGCTGGCAGCTGCCCTTGTCCCATGTAGCGCTTCCACTCTGGTGACAGTGCTATCCTTCATTTTGCTGCTTCGCGTGCTGACATTATATAAAGATATCTGTCTGGGTTTACATCATGAGGAAGAGGAAACATCAAGCTTTGTGGCTCTTATAAAAATCAAGTACCATTGTTACCATTTCAAATCAAAGAAAATCAATATGCTGTACTCAAGAGTACTTTTGCTGCAATCAGAATAGTGTATTGTATGGTACATTTTCTTTGACATTTACCTAGGGACTATGAGTTTTATATAGTCTGAATTCGTGTGGTATGAATGAATTCAGACTTTTTAGGTCGACCATGGTTTCCCTTTTTTAATTGACTTGTAGAATCAATTATGTCTCTGCACTGCCATTCACAAATCATCTCAAGTGGACATTTAGAACAAATGGTTCTAAACAACTTGAACAGCTTGAAGAACATACATACAGAACCCTTTTTCAGAAGATTCTATAAAGAACCATGCTTTTTAGAGTGCCATATGGGTAATTAACTGTGATGTAAACTTATTAATATTAGCTTGTTTTCATTAATAGTAAATGTATTACTATACATACATAAAGATGCAAAATCTGCCACTGGGGCGGTACCTTTTAAAAAGGTACACTTTTGTACTGAACAGGTGAACATTAGTACCTTTAGGGTACACTTTTGTACTTCTGAGGTTCACTTTTGTACCTTTAAGGTACTGTGAGGTGCACAGTTGTACTTTTTAGGTATTAATATGTACATTCAAAGATCTGCTAGGAACAAAAATGTACTTTTTGAAAAGGTACCGCCCCAGTGACAGATTTTGTACCTTTATTTCTGAGAGTGTATTTGTTTTATTATTAGTATTATTAATTTAAATGTTATATATTACTTTCTAGGGCGACGCGGTGGTGCAGTGGGTAGCACGTTCGCCTCACAGCAAGAAGGTCGCTGGTTCGAGCCTCGGCTGGGTCAGTTGGCATTTCTGTGTGGAGTTTGCATGTTCTCCCCGTGTTCGCGTGGGTTTCCTCCGGGTGCTCCGGTTTCCCCCAAAAGTCCAAAGACATGCGGGTAAGCTAAAATTGTCCGTAGTGTATGTGAGTGAATGAGTGTGTATGAATGTTTCCCAGTGATGGGTTGCAGCTGGAAGGGCATCCGCTGCGTAAAACATATGCTGGATAAGTTGGCGGTTCATCTCGCTGTGGCGACCCCAGATTAATAAAGGGACTAAGCCGAAAAGAAAATGAATGAATGAATGAATGAATATTACTTTCTAATTTCTCAATCTGGTCTTTTGGGGTTAAACACATTTAAATATTATACCCAAATATAGTTTTCAGAGTGTGGCCATGCACTCGTCATTTACACTATCCAACATCTTGTAATTTCCAAATGCAAACTTTTATGTTTTGGTTTGACATTTGCCAGCATCACCCAGTTATGCAGAAGCTTCAGCTTATGCACAGATGGATAGATATTCTCCTTAATAGTCGCCTAGTTTATAGCAGAACTTACTGTATGCTTCCTGCACTGATAACAAGTCATCCAAGGCAGCAAAACATCCACATAGAATCAAACAGCCACCACATTTCATTTTGTGATGTTCTTACAGTAAATTCTGCATTCTCCATAGGTTGTTTTCCCAGAATTCCCCCACAGATCATCCAGGTGAAACATGAGATGAGCTTTGATGTTCTTCTTGGCAAGCAATGGTTTTTGTCTTTCTTTACTTTTTCCATTGATCTCTTCCTTGTCACAAACCTTGACCTCATAGCCGATGCTAGAGATATCTGTGATTCTTTGAAAACAATTTCGAAGATTTATTTTCAAAGTTCCCAGAGGAGATGCCGCTATGCCCTTGGAGAAATTTTAGCAGATTGGCCACTTCTGTACACATTTACCACCACGTCGAGTCTCCACCATTTAGAGGTAATGACTCACACTGTGGTTCAATTGAGTCCAGAAACCTTTAAAATGGCTTCGTAACCCTTTCCAAGCTGATATATTGCAGCAGCTTTATTTTCTCAGCTTTTTTGGGATCTTTTGAGGAATTGAATGCAGCATTGTGTACCTTTGAGGTAAAGCTTTGAGGTGAGCAATTCTCTCTGGGTGAATGGTTCAATATATATGCAATTTAAAGTCAACAGGAGTGTTGCACTAAAGTCTGCCTGAGTTCACTCTCCCTAAATTCAATTACCAATTAAAATTGTCTTGATTCATGGAAGCAATTACTTTTTCACAGTTGCCATATGGATGCGATGAATTTCATATTTAGTAGAATGGGTAGCTGGGTTGTTTCAGTATACTTGTGTATTGATATATTTATTTTATTATATCATATTGACATAATTTAGAAAAACATTGTATTTTGTAAATGCAATTCTTAAAAACACAATCATTAAAATAGAGCCCATTCTACATATTGTACTTTTGTTAGACACTCAAAGCAGTGAAACATATTAATACACAGAAGGGTGCTCATTGTCATTCACACAATTACTAAATATCATCAGGATAAAACACGAAGTGAAAGTAGAACGATGAACTTTATCTAAACTAGATGTAACAAAACTCTAATGTGCTTAACTTATAAGAAAAAAACTAAAAAGAGTCACAGTAATGTAAAAAAAAACATAAGTGAAGTATCATTAAGGGAATTCTGGGAAATTCAATGTATGTTTATTCACCATATATACAGTATTAATACTGTAAACAGGTATTGCATTTATATAGTGTTTATACAGTTTTTTATTGTTAAATATCACAGTGATTCTTTTGATTAGTTGATTAACATTTTAGCAAGTTGGTCAAATTTAAATAACTCTTTCTGATATATTTTTACCACTTCTCTTTTAAATTAAAAATATAAATTGGAAACATGTAGTAGAATACAGTGTTTTTCCCCCTAAATATGCTCTACATTCACAGATCAGAGCAAAAAATATGAAAATGTACTACTCAAAATAAACAAGCTTTGGTGCTGTTTTCGCAGAACATTTCTCTATGGGAAACAGGCCTTGGACCCCACTAGAAATAATGGTAGATTTGTGTTTAATGGGGAGTCTCAGTGTGCCTCAGTACTGAAGAAAGACTAGAGACACGCAGCAGCAGTTTTCTTATATTGGTCTTCTTACCAAATCCCTGTTGGAAAAATTAAAAGCTTGAGCAATCACCAGGTGGTGATTGTTGCACTTTCACTAAACCGTGAAATAACGTTAAAGTTGAAGCATCAAACTCGCCAAACTGAGGCAAATAAAATGACAGATGTTTTGTTGGTTTGTTGACAAGACTTGTGAAGTGTGGCAGCAGTTCAGTTCTGGAGTGTGTGCATCATTGTGCTCGAGTGTGGATGTGTGTGTGCGCGTGTGTGTGTGTATATAAGGGAACCTTCCCAACCTTTGCCACAAGCTGTGTCCCAATCTGGATAGCTGTTATCTAAACTGAGAATCACAGGATGCTGGGATTGGATGTACAGGGACACGACATATGGATCCTTTTGTAGCTTACTGCAGAGTCAAAAGCATGGATCAGAGTCACAAATTAACCACCATGACCTGAGAGACAACATAATTCAGCAAGCCCATCTTTATATTTCTCCAAAACATTTGACGTACAGTATACTATTTTAAATGAGACGTAGAATGAAAAAAGTCATTTAATTGTTTTACATTATATAAAGCTTTGTTTTTATGAACCCCAACTATTCAAGAGAATGATTTCAGTTAACTTATTACAGTGAAGTGAGGTAAAAGTGGTACAGAACGGTGCTAGTATTGTCAATGCTGGGGGTTTGATTGTCAGGGAAAGCAAGAACAGATAAATGTGTACCTGCAACACAGTGTAAGTTAAGCGTTTGATCAATGCATAAATGTAAAGGTAAAATATATTTTTTTAAAAGCACAAAATTGAAAATATGTCCCAAAAATATATCCCCTTAAAAAATCATTAATTCTCAACACTGACATGCTAAATATATTATTTGACTTTCTTAAAGGGCACCTATGATGCAAAATCTACTTTTGGAAGCTGTTTGAACAGAACTGTGTGTAAGCATATCGGTGTGATATAAACACAAGTCTCTTTTTTTTTTACTTCATAATGTTAAAATAGCATCCAAATCCCAGTGATTTTGAGGCCCACCACAACAAGACGTAGAAGTGCAATTTTCTCCGCCCATTGAATTGATTGACAGGCTCATATTAACATGTCTCCGTAGTAGTGCGTATACGCATGTCCACGGAAAAGGATTTGCAAAGAAACTGGTATTAAAAGATCTGTTCCTACTCTTCATGATTAGCTGCACCTCAAGAATGAGTTGTACAAGTTTAATATGGTTTTAGAACAGTGCATGTTTGTAATAAAGAAGTCAGTAAAATCGTTATGTAATTCATAACTGCTGAAATCAGCACAGCTGCACAATGCCAGTACAACTATATAAGACAGTGCTTCAAACACACAACAGAACTCCCGGTTTCTGGACGTTAAATCAGGCTTATTTTGTACAGTAGCATAATGGATATCCATACAGCAGTGTATATTAACTTGTATCCTGTCACATTTGACACAACGCAAGTAGACGTGAAAAACAGTGTAAAGTTAAGGAGGTATGTGTGTGTGTGTGTGTGTACTGCGAACTTTGTAATGGCTTTTGTGACAGAAAAGCTTGAATAAATTCCACCACAAATATATCAAATAACCTTACTTGGTATATTTGACTCATTAACTGAATCCGTAATCCACAAAATGAATCCTGAATCTGCTTCATCCGTGTTTGTCTCTGTCACTTGACCCTAATATGGTAATTTTCAGCATTGCATAATAAATATTCTGATGGGTATTTTGAGCTGAAACTTTACAGACACATACTGGAGTTGCCAAAGACAAAGATCTTACATCTTGTAAAAGCGGTAAAATAGGAGCCCTTTAATACTTTACAGCAATGCAGGCAGTGTTTTAATCTCGGTGAAACCAGGTTCATTTATAGACCTCAGAACCTTGCGGAATCTGAAACCAGGGCGATTTATGGTCTGCGTTTCTGCTGATACAGCACCTGCCTGTCAAAAGCATCAGTGTTAAACAAGCACCACTCATCGTAACGCCCAGATATGCAAACAAAACATGAAGAAACCATAAGAAGGAAATGAGACCTTCAAATCAATTACCCTATCCCGTCAGTGTCATAGAGCAATTATGAAAGGTCGTTAAATGATATTGTTTCATTTTCCACTCAGATAAAACATTAATTAAGTCACACTGAAGGGTGGAATCCAGGCATGGCTCGGTATTATCTGCGCATTGTGAAGTAGGCTATTTGTGTTTCTGCTTTCCCCTGTTCTATTGTGCTTGTAAACACTGAACTTGTAAGTCATTTCAGTTTGTTTTTTTATACCTGTGAATGGTTTCCAGATAAGGTAATGTTGTTTTTAAAATCCAGACAAGCAGTTAGACGGTTACTTTAAGCTATTCAATCTCGCTGAATTTGCTTCTAAGTTTGCTTATCAACTCTCTGGCTCTGTTACAAAACCTAGAATTTAAAAACCTAGATGCACTCACATACACACTCACAATGCCAAGGCTGTTCCAAAAGTGCAACACACATTGTTACACCCAATGCAGATTAGACATACCCTAATTATTGTGTTCACTGTTTTCGACACAACATGACTTAATCAAAGCTTGGCTCTCGGCATTAAACTTTTAATGCACATTGTCAAGTTTAAAATAGATAAGGTTACCTCAATTTATTCACAGCAAACTTCTTTTTAAATCTTCATCCAAACGTTCTGGCCATGCAATAGCCATAGAAGCTGGCATGCCTTTAAAAATGAACACATGTCTAAGATTTAAAGGGATAGTTCACCCAAAAATTTTAATGAAAAGTGGTTCCAAACTGTTATGAGAAACTTTCTTCAGTTCAACACAAAAGAAGATATTTTAAACAAAGCTGAAAACATGTAACCATTGACTTCCATTGTAGGAAAAACAAATATTACAGATGGCAATGGCATTTCCAGCTTTCTGCAAAATATCTTATTTTGTGTTTAACAGAAGAAAGCAAATAATAAAGGTTTGGAACAAATAATGGGGTCAGTAAATTATGACCTTTACATAAGAATAACTAATAATAATAATAATAATAATAATAATAAACAAATTCTAATGAAAACCTGAGCAGTAGTATAATCTTGCATCACTGAAAGCTGTGTTTAGATGAATATGCCAATATGTACTGCAAGCTTTCATCTCAATATCAACATAAGCATAAAACTAAAATTACAGTGGTGAGAACACAGTAGCATCTGATAATACTGATGTGGATGTTTGCATAAGCTTTGCAATTCAGCGAGAGAGAGAAAAATATGGCTTAATATGAAAAAAAGGCATGTAAAATTAAACACATAACACTTTATGTATTATATTGCTTTAAAGCAAGCAATCTCACTGTATTAAACATGGAAACAAATCTGTTGCCATCAATAGAATTACACTTCAAGTTATAAAGGAGCTTTTCAGTGTTTATGTTTTCATTTGTGAATGCCTGACCTTCACAGGACTAAACAGAGCAAATGACCTGGAGAAGATTTTATAATCATAGTAATAGACCAATAGTAGTTTAAAGATGTTTACCACCCAAAGCAAGCATTTTCAGAAAGTTAACTTTTGCAAGCTGGTTTTAACTTTTTTTTTTTCATGTATGTTGGGGCCTTTAGTGTTTGAAGATACCGTTTAACTCATTTCAGACACTGTTAGCAACTTATTTTAATGAAAAATAGCTACAGCCAGAATTAACAATCACTAATGTTGCGAGATATTGTCATTGTTTTGCAAGATATTGGTGATTTGCATTCACCCTTGTGTCAGCCCTTCACATTAGTTTGAAACTTTCTTGCCCTTTGTGCTCTCATACTGCATTTAATTAAAGCCAAATTACCAGTAAAATTGTCTTTTAATTCACAGTTTTCTATTTCTGTTTACAATCAATAAACAACCAAAAACTCACCGCTTCTTCAAAATGGTACAATAGGTGCATTGACCAATAAATTCCAAAATAACTGAAGAAAAGTCTGCACACAAATCTCAAAAATCAAGTGAGATGGAGTGACAAGCAGTTTACTGAAGTAAATCTGAATCGTCAATGCCAAACAAAAAATGTAATGTGAAATGGGAGCCATCTTAATTTGAGGAGTCACATGATAATTTCTGCTTTTGCTTCTTCTTCTCCTTCTTCTTTTAGGTTTAATGGTGGGTGACAAATCAGCTTAAGGTGCATTTCCGCCACCTACTGTGTTGGAGTGTGAGACCTCAATGAGCAGAAGGATAACTCATTCATTCATTCATTTTCTTTTCAGCTTAGTCCCTTTATTAATCAGGGGTCACCACAGCGGAATGAACCGCCAACTTATCTAGTTTTACACAGCGGATGCCCTTCCACCCGCAACACAGTACTGGGAAACACCCATACACTCTCTCATTCACACGCATACACTACAGCCAATTTAGCTTATTTAATTCACCTATAGCGCATGTCTTTGGACTGTGGGGGAAACCCATGCCAACACGGATAGAACATGCAAACTCCACACAGAAATGCCAACTGGCCCAGCCGGGGCTCGTACCAGTGACCTTCTTGCTGTGAGGCGACAGTGCTACCCACTGAGCCACCGTGTCACCCGGAAGGATAACTCTTTGCCTATTATATCCTGTTAATTAAACCTGTACTCCTCAAAAATGTTAAAAGAAAATACACCTTTGACTGTTTCTGTGCATTTTGAAATATGTCTTTAACTGAGATGATATTAATTTCCAAATCTCTTAACTTTCTAACAAGCCAGTTTCTCTCTCTTCTCAACTGTTTCTGTTTTTATGCAATGACTGCAGCAATCTGTTTCACTTTTCACTATCATGTACAGGGAACAATTAAGATTGGAGTGACCTATACGGAGCCTAGTTATAACGGTGTCTTCCTTCCTGTTTCCATATACCTTCCTTTATTTCCACACTTTTGATTGGATGTTATATAAATGTCTTCCTTTTGATTCTGTATTCCAGTCCTCTTGCCATAGGTTGATAACTGCATTATTAATAATACTTTTTATTTCAGTTTTGCATAGTGGGACTTCTATTTCCACCTCCTCTTTTCTCAATGCTGTTTTTGCCAACTTATCCAGCCCTTCATTCCCTTCTATATCTACATGGGCAGGAATCCATAAAAATTCTACACTTATTCCCATATGATTTATTCTATAAAAATTCTGTAACATTTCATACAATATATCCTGTCTTGATTCACAAGTATAGCTATTTAGGCTATTTAAGGCTGAAAATGAATCAGAGCATACCACCACACTTGTGGGCCGATTTTCCTCCACCCACTGCATTCTTCTTCTTCATCTTCTTCTCCTTCTTGTTTTATTGGTGGTCAGCATACAAAAAGGTGCATTACTGTCACCTACTGTACTACAGTGTGGGTCTGAGTTAACTACTTTCCATCATATATGTAAAAATAATAATAATTGAATTTAGTAATTCAAAAGACTGCTACGATGTGAGGCAAAGTGAATCTATTATACAGACTGTGTATATTCGATGAGATTAAATGAAGATCTTCAATTGTAATATTTTAGTGTATGTGTGTGAATGAGTGTGTATGTTTTCCAGTACTGGGTTGCAGCTGGAAGGGCATCTGCTGTGTAAAACATATGCTGGATAAGTTGGCGTTTCATTTTGCTGTGGCGACCCCTGATGAATAAAGGGACTAAGCCGAAGGAAAATGAGCGAATGAACACTGTGATTCACTTCTTGCAGGATTGTGATTTATTGCCAGAGATTAAAAGATTGAAACATATAAAGAATTTAAACACATTTATACAGCAAGATGAAAAAAGCTGTCCTTGACAGAGAAAAATTAATAGTACACCACTTAACTGATCAGTGAAGTTATTATATGTAGTTTTTTATGTACAAAGTGTAAAAAGTGCAAGTAGTCATTTAAACAAATACTATAAGTATTGCACCGAAATACATGTAAATCTTAAATCTTGGCAGAAAATGAGATTGAGAATTTCAGTACACATAGAATCCAAAGTTACAGACTTGCTTCCCTGCACTCACCTAGTGGACTATATTACTGGGGTAATAGGGTGGAAATTATTGAAAATATAGCAGAGAGAGTTTGCTTTTCCATCCTTTCTCTAAAGCTGCAACCTCTTCTACAACCTATACAACCATAAACATAAATTTTCACTTTCCTGAAATTTACTTTTACATTTAGCAAATCCTAAGATTGTCCAAAGCGATTTACAAATTAAGAAGATATTAAATTACTCAACATGAAGAGGCAATGCACATACTGTAAGAAATGTTACTTAAACAGATATTGATACTGCTAGAAAAATAAGAGCTTGTGTTTTCAATTGTATAAGAGATGTGTTTTCAATTGTCATTTGAATGATACCAGTGATTCAGCAATCCTTGAATGGGAAGATCATTCCACTAGTGAGGAACAGTGAATAAAAATGTTCTGGAAAATGATTTTGAGCCTGAAGGTACCATGAAGGTACTCACTTTCCTGACCGAAGGCTCCTGAAAGAGGTGTAGACTTGCAGAAGCATGTACAGTACAGTAAGAGGGTATAGAGCCTGTGGCTGCACTGTAAGCAAGCATCAATGATTTGAGTCTTATATGTAATTTGAAATATGACCCATAGAACTATTTCAAAGATAGTGCCCCTTCCATAAGTTAGACATAATATATTTTGCCCTTTCATAGACATAAAAAACTGGGAATCATGTATACAGCTCAATTGGTAGAGCATTGTTTTACAATAATGCAAAAATAATGGTTTGATTCCAAGAAACAGACACATTGTTAACATATGTTCCTTAAATAGATTGTAAGTCATGTTAAATGTGTTCTCGGTTCAGCATATTTTAGATTCTGATGTTGACAAAGATGTTTGTCTTGAAACAATCAGGTTCTGTAAAAATATTAAAACAGAAACTTAAAGAAGCGCTGAGAATTCAGCAGAAATACATATAGTAAGCAGTTGGCATTCATAAAGTCCAGTCTTTGTCATCAGAAAGACCATGCTGGATAATTTAGGTTTTACTCCTCAACAGCGATGCACTTCATCTCTGTCAGCATTAACCACCACGAACCTGCATAGAAATACATGCCTGTGTCTCTTGGCAGGAAAACAAATCAGGGTTAAAGCTCTCAAATTCATTAAAACATCAAACCATGGTAGGGGACATCAAGTTGCCTCCCGGACAATCTTGACTTCAAATATTAATGGTAAACCAAGGCTTCCATCAAAGATCACTATAGTGTGACGATAGTTGTTTAGGGGATATATTGTCTGATAGGGTTGTTGTGTTCATACCTGAGGCTTCTGAGCACGAGTTTTATAGAAGGTCACTCCTGCAGTGCGAAATTAGACAGCAAACTGCCTCACTAAACATGGCGGCTGCCCTGCAGAGAACTGCCCAGACTCACAAAAATTCACAAAAACACATGCATAACTATGAGTTTAACACCAGCTGGACAAACAAGTGAACAACTCTCTCGCTGGCATAGATTATTATTCTGTCTGATTTGGAGTAGTGTCAGGGCAGGTAAAACTGTGCAATATGAGAGAATACACATAACACTGTACATATTCAAAGTTTATGTTTTATGGTAAATAATATATGCTAAGCACTCGAAGGTATGCAGTAGCTACTTTGCGTAAGTGAAATATTTATGATCTTCAGAGGTTTTGAAATAGGCAAATGTAATGTTTAATATTTAAATTAAAGAGGAATAATTACACACTGACCACACAGAGAGTGCAATCCAGAATACTAAATGCCGCTTTAATTTGGTTAACTCTTTCTCTCTCAGTGTGTTGGTCATTTCTAGCTAAATTTTCAAGGTTTGTATTTCTGAGTTTTCCAATCTAATTGTAATATTAAGTGTGTCCAAGTCACTTTGGTCGGAGCAAGATAGCAATTCATTATTTGCCACATCTAAAAAAATGATATAATCAATATGTGTCAGTGGGTTTTTACTCATTTTCCTGTTTTTTATTCAGTTTATGATGGTTTTGCAGACTTAATCCATTTTGTTGTCCCTGCAAAATTGACATTTTATATAGTTTTATTGTAAAAGACAAGACAACAACAAATAATAATAAAAACAATCTAATTATTTCAGCAAATTTACCATAAGTAAAGACGCTTCATCCATTACATCTCATATCATAGTTGAACCATCAACTCTGAAACACTGGGCTTCAAATAAATCCAACAAGAATTTATGCTGCCATTCATGTGCATTTAACGCAATTCAATATTTCTAACATTAATTGAACACACAATCATTCAGAGAGCACAATCAACTTGACTTCTAATAACTCACTCTAGTCACCATTACCATTCAACCAGGTATAAAAGCACACAGCACCATTCAATCCATGGCTGTGTCTGAAAGCGTAGGCAACTCACTTCCTGCCATGCTTCTCTATTAGGATCATTTAAAATATGTATTATCTTGTAACATTTTTCATTTTGTGGTGTTTTGTAATGAGCATATATTCTTTTAACAATTATGATGTTTCATGCTTTTTTATCCACAATCGATCAGATGAAGGATCTCTGGAAGTGAAACTACTGTAGATTAGGATTTGGATGTGCCTTGATGTCTTCCTACATTAGAATGCATCCTTCAAAGGCAGAATTTTCAGTCTTTTGGACACAGCACAGGATTTAAAGCATCAACATTCAGTCCATGTGTGACTTCCCAGAAGTAATAGGACTCTTCACCTGTGTGTAAGTTTACATTCATTCTCTTGCATCAAGTCTGCTGTGAATTCCCTCTTGTATTCCCCAGTTGAAGTCTCTGGTGTCCAAGAAATCTGCAAGAAATCCGTACCTTGCTTACCTTAGATCTGTGCTACGTGCTTCCTCATCCAAGTCTATGTAATCCCCATAACAAATTTCTGTAATGACACAATGTGCCAATCCATAAACCAAGTGATTTGATTTGACCCTTTTGTTATTTTCTGTGTATTCTGACAGATTATAAGTTTAATAAAATAGGGCCCCACTTTATAGATGACCTTAACTAATATGTACTTAAGTTGAAATTAATCATTTGTTACAATGTACTTATTGTATAAATGCATGTTTTTAAACCTACCCATACCACCAAACCTGTCCCTAACCCTACCTCTATCCCACCAGAATTGTTCTTCAATACATTATGGACATAATAAGTACATTGTAGCCACCTAATATAAAATGGAACCAAAAAAGAAAAGAAAACTTTCTAACAATATCAAAGAATCACCCCCAAAATAACCCTTTTTACTATACTGTAGGTGTACTAATTTGCTTTAATTTTAAAACTTAACTAATGTACAGAGAGCCATTAATTAATGTATGACTTATATCTAAACCATTTATTACTACTTACAGCATCTTCAACTAATAAAGAATTAGAAGAAAATGTCACTGCTGTTAATGCAGTTCTAGTACATTTAGTAATACTCTTAATTAATGTGTTAATTACTACTGTACAGTGGATTTTATCTTCTGGTTGTCTGCTTTAATTATTCATTAGCGAATGATTTGCAATTATGTTATGACTTACTTGTTAAAAGCCTTGACTTAAGGATTTTGTTGAATTGCATTGAATCCAGGTCACCAAACAATTAAAAAACAATCCAAACATAATAGGAGTTTAAAAAACTGGAGTAAAAAATATGAATTTATACACAATTGCCCAACATATGACCCGTGGTCTCTATTTGAATAATTTTTGAGAATCCACATTGCACCTTTGGTAACTCTGTGTTAAGCCAGCATCTCTGAGCAACTTATTTCTTTATTCGTAACCTCTTTTGCACAGTCCGAGAAGACCTTTAACTAAATTTTCTGTCAAATCACTGAACACGAATGCAGTGAGGCTTTGCTTCAGGTAAACCATGGGCTCCTCTGGCCCCAGCAACCATACATAATTAAAGTCATTTAGCAAGGCTCAGGGTTGGTTTGCATCCATAAAGTGTTGGTTAACCTCTGAAACCCTGCCAAAACATGCAATCCACAAAAGCAATTTAACTTTTGAAATGTCCCATGTCACAAAAACCGCCTTCTTTCATCTGAGAAATATCGCTAAGTTACGAAGTATGCTATCCATCTCAGATGCAAAAAAACTAGTTCATGCTTTTATGACTTCTAGGCTGGATTACTGTAATGCTCTGTTCGCTGGTTGCCCAGCATCCTCTATTAATAAACTTAAGCCAGTACAAAATGCAGCTGCCAGAGTTCTTACCAGGTCTAGAAAATATGATCATATCACCCCAATTTTATTCTCCTTACACTGGCTGCCTGTTAAGTTCCGTATTAATTATAAAATATTGCTTCTTACCTATAAATAATCTAGCTCCTGTTTATCTAACCAACCTTCTGTCTCGCTACAATCCAACCCGCTCTTAAAGATCTCAAAACTCAGGGCTTCTGGTAGTACCTAGAATAGCAAAGTCGAGTAAAGGTGGTCGAGCCTTCTCATTTATGGCTCCTAAACTCTGGAATAGCCTTTCTGATAATGTCCGAGGCTCAGACACACTCTCTAAGTTCAAAACTAGATTAAAGACCTATCTTTTTAGTAAAGCATACACTCAATGCATCGCATAACTGTATGATGCATGAATGTGCTCCACGCAGGTGAGCTGGCTCGACATCACCTGTAGGATACACTCCTCAATACACCAGATATTGTGTTAGAAACTCTCATATGCTTTACATGTTTGTTTCCTCGTTTATTTAACTGCTATTTTCATCTGTAACACTCCATTTTTGCATCTTGTTTAAATACACTATGAACAGCAGCTATGCTAATTATTTCTAATTATTCTTTATTCTCTATTTCCACCTGGGGATGCTCATTCCGAGGTCCCTAGAGACTATGCAGCACCATTGATGCGATCCAAGACCTGTGAAGAGATGATCCCAAGGTATCCATAATCCTGGACCAGGTCGTATCCCGAGCTGATGCTGTGGTCGTCATGGAGAAATGGAGTGCATGAGACTGATTCCTGAATGACCACTGTGATGAACGAGTCCCCACATCCTGCGGGCCAACCTGACCGCCTGCCGGTGCCCTATTCACACCTGCAGCTTCTCCACAATGGACGTCCAGCTTCTTCAGCCTCCAGCGCCTAGACTGCAGCTCTGAACAGGAAGTTTGGCCAGATGAAAAATGGTCGTGCCTAACAGAGCCTAGTTTCTCTCGAGGTTTTTTTTTTCCCTTCACTTCGTCAATTGGTGAAGTTTTTTTTCCTCTCCACTGTCGCCACTGGCTTGCTCGGATCGGGACTTGTGGAGCTGTGCTTTGGTGGATTTGCTCTACAGTGTTTGAACTTTCAGCAGTGAAATTTACACCACACTGAACTAAACTAAATTGAACTTCAACTCTGAAATCTGGACTTTACTAGAACTATGTTAAGCTGCTTTGACACAATCTACATTGTGAAAAGCGCTATATAAATAAACTTGACTTGACTTGACTTGACAAAAGACAGGTGCATAAGTGGTCCAAATAACTGATGGCCAAGCATTTATAGCGGCATTCAAGCCAGTGTGAATCGTTTGATTTGATCTTTTTTGATGGCATTAGGGTTGCGGGGGGTTTGCTGTATTGATGTTTAGCTTCGTTTAACTATAGTCACCCCTCGAAATGGCCCCAGATTGTTTCGATTTATGATTCGGTTGCAGCCTCCAGCAAGCCCAGCTGAATAATTTACATTGTGCTGAGGTCTGCGTGCCTGGAATGGCTGATAGTATTGTTGCATGCGCCAATGTATGTGGGTGTCTGTGTGCATGTCGAAGACAGAGGAGAGAAGAAAGAGGTTGAAAGGTAAGAGGTGAAGGTTTGGTGACGTGAGCTGGAAGGAGATCTCAAAATGCAAATTTTGCCCCAATTTCTCATTGACAGTTGTTTCTTTGCTGTATTTAAAAGAATAGTTTGGCTAAAAATTAATTATTACATATTAACATACACATATTTTTGTTTTTTACAAAATTGTTTTTTTCAGAAACACAAAAAGAGAATAAACGTACATAAATATGAAGATAAGCCATTATCGCAAATAAGAAATAACTTGAATAATAATAATATAATATACAGAAACTAAATCATAAAAAAAAACAATAAGGGATTACTCAAAACATAATAATAATAATAATCATGTTCAAGTTAATGGCTTTTATTTTATCTCTGAGTCATAGAGACGAGAGGGGATATACATATAGTAAAATACTGTGGATGCAAAGCTTGGCGGTGCATTCCAAATGGTACTGTATATGTTGCCCTCTGAAGAGCCCTTCAGAGTGAAAACAATCATGGCCACCATATTGAAGTGTCATTACATACCAAAGGGCTCAAAACTGGCCTATGTAAAAATAAATAAATACTTTAATTGAAAATTTATGCTGTGGTTAATTTATTTTCATTTAAGATCAGTATCTAAACTGAAGGCAATCTTCTTATTTAAAATCATCAAACACAAGGAGAACATAAAATCTCAGCACAAAAACGTCTCCTGGTCCAGCCGGGATTCAAACCAGTGACCTTCTTGCTGTGAAGCGATGATCCACAAACTGTTCATAAAAGCACTTGGTTCTTCTATTCATACATGTGCATTTCCTGCAGTGAGTGTTTCAGCACAACATCCCCGTTCAGATCTAATCTACAAGTACAGTAGCAGATGCTGCCAATATTTTGAGCGCTATCATGTGTGTGAGATTAGCGTGTGTGAGTGTAGATGAAGTCACTCAGCCTTTATCCTTCTGCCCATCTGACCAGCATGTCTCCCACTCGCCCTCACCCTTATAACATGCTCTCAGTGGAGGTACAGCCTCGGGTAAGATGCCGCCGAGACCTTGATCCCCTTTTCTGCCTCAATATCCTTTTTTTTTTCCTTGTCTCTTCTGCCATTCTCTCTCCAGAGCTGGAGAGCAGCTCCTCTGAGGCTCATTACATGCTTCTTCATATTTAAAGCCTGGCTTCTCGCCAAACTCGCCTTGATGTACTTTCCCATGGAGATCGACATCAGTCATATCTTTCAATCATGAGAAGTGGAGAACATCCTGGGTGCTTTGCTGTCATGTGTCTCGGGTTGAGTCGACGGCTAATCTGGAGAGACTGCTTGCCTGGTTTTAGAGGAAGTCAATTTGTGGGAAATTCATTTTTTGAAGTCTTATTAACTAAGGTACAAGTTCATGCATGGCATTTCAGGTTTGATTAAAAGGGACAAGCAAGGCTTTGAGGAAAGTTTTCATTTAGACGTCGCATCCAGTGAAGTGTTTTTTTGGTAGTAATTAGGTAGTTGAGTACTCTAACACATAAAAAAGTGCTACAATGTGTGAGTGTTTGTGTTTGTGCATATTTATTAGTTAAAGCATTATTACTGCATTGTCTAAAAATGAGTTTAAATCCATCTGAAAACGTCAGATTGTTGGTATGCAAAAAAAGTTGCTAATGGAAACATATTTGTTTTAAATTTGGAAGGAATTTCATAGGGAATTAAACAATCATGTTTTGCTCAAATGCATAAATAAATCCAGGGTAAAAAAAGAGTTTTAAAATGGTTTCTCATTTGTGTTTCTCTTATATTTCTTCCCATAGATAATTGTATACTGTAAAGACTGTATATTCTTTCTTTTTACCCCAAGTCCTTCCCCAAAACCCAACCTTTAACAATAAAAATAAATAATATAAGTCCCCACAAGTTCAAAATGACTGGTACTACTATAATTTTGTGGTTAGGTTTGAATGGGTATATTTGTGGGAATAGCCAAAAATACATTGTAAAAGTCAAACTTTAAAATTAAAATTGCATCCCAGGTAAATATTGTCCAATCAAATCTCAATTTTAAAAATTGACACTAATACACACACACACACACACACACACACACATGCACACGCACACACACGTGCATGCACACACACACACACACACACACATGTATACAGTATGCAAAAAAGTACAGTAGTTGCCAGTTGGAAGTAGCCTAATAGCCTTGCATCACTGCACATATTTTTATATTGCATATATTTATTATAAAATGGATTATCATCTGATGGATGCTGACTTTAATGAGATCTGAATATACCAATAAGAATCAAAATATTGTCACACTTGGATGCGCCTGAAAGCACATGGCATCATCTCTCACTACCTCAAATAGCCATCGCAGCGCTCTATGCATCTAACTGAAGAGATTTAGGCGAAGGATTTAGTGAGGAAGTGCATGTTTGTACTCAGCTAGTCAATAACCAACACTTCATATTGTAAAAATTCATATACAAATTCATTATTTCACCAAATAAACGTCAAATTAAATTCAGTTTAAAGAAATTATATTTAAATAATATCATTAGTAATTAATAATAAATAAGAAGTAAATAATATTTCATTTATATTTTTACTGCAAATATTAAAAATGAATTAAATATGTTTTACTATACTACAGTTAAGCACATGATTTAATTAATTAGTTGTGGTAAGTTTTTAGTTGCTATAGTAATACAACAACTATGGTAAAATAAACAAATGACCCAATACTGCAGTTTTCTACAACTATAGGGTATATTATACTAAAAAATACACTGCAGTTCACTGTAGTAAAATTTAAAGTATACTAAAGTATTTATTGCAGTTTATCAGTTCACTATATTTAATACTACAGTATGCTGTAACATTCATCAACAAAGAGATGTAAATAATAATAATAATAATAGTAATATATACATACATACACAATACACAATACACTTTACTATAGTATGACACAAAACACTATAGTTTACTATAAATTACTGTAGTATTTTTTCCATGAGGAGAATTAACTCAAACTTTATGGATGCAGGAGAAAATAATTTGTTGTACAGCTGAAATAATATATAAAAAAACCTAATAATAATTCTGAGAAACTATGTCTATGCAACTTATTCCATATTTCTCCATCAGGGTAAATATGTAAATACTTAATGTCTTGCAAGCTGGGGGAATCTCATTATGCTTATAAGATGGAATGCAGCGAGCCGTGAAGTAACCTAAATATTAAACCCTACCGGACTCATCCATTTCCTGAGAGCTACTAAAAGGGTTCGAGTCGGAGTTCGGCTCATTAATTGAATTGAGAAGCCGCATTTTGAGCTCAGGTGATCCTTGCCGAAATCTCTCAGCTTTTAACACGGACAGTTTGTTTCACAATATTACTATTGTTTATATGCCGCATATCCCTCCAGCAAGAAACCCACATCTGTTCAGCTCCATTGTCGTGCGCATGATGCTGATCTCTTGGAGTGTGCAGTCAAGTGCTAGATTACAAACAGACAGATGATGCCAGGATTAAAAAAAGGTCTTTTTGAACCAAATGTTAGGGGGGGGGGGGACGTGAGATTGCAAGACAATAGTGGGTTGAAGTACGGTATAAAAGGATACACTTGTATTTTAAGAGTTGCTTCTGATATGCTGCATATGGATCATGCATTTTTGCATTTAAGATCAGTGCGTTTTAGAGAATTATTCATGGGGAATTAAGCAAATGTCTAGTATCTGTGCAAAATGCATCCCTAGAGATGCAAATAAACAAAATGGACACGCCACAGATGTGCACACACACGCACACCCATATAAAGTGAATGGCCGTTTTTTAAATCGCAGCAGGAGCTCACTCCTCTAGCGTAGCACTAATAAAATATGGTGCTGCTCTGGACAGGATTTATGAGCTCAATCAATTTCCTTCAGCCTGATCTTCATCTTGTCCCTAGGTTTCTTTCTCAAGAGCCTTATCAATTATATGTAGCCAGGGGAGGCTGTATTGCTTGTGTAGGTGTAGTCGGTCTTGTAAAGGAGCTCATATAATGGATCCACACCCTTGGCGATAGTAGATGCCCTGCTGGGGTGGGCATTGGGATGGGCAGCTAATGCCGTGAGAAGAATGAAAATGAATTTGCATTACTACAAAACGTGTAGTGTGATGCAAAATCAAGTCATTCAAAAGTCACTCCCCCATGTTTGGAGTCTCATAATCATGAAGAGAAATCCAGTAATATTTGGTAGTATGTGGGATATATGATTATATATATTCCCGTTTACAAGTATGCAAGCCTTTTTTATTGTAAAGTCAGCATTTATTTTTTATTTTAATTTGTATTTATTTGTTTGTTCATTCATTCATTCATTCATTCGTTCATTCATTCATTTATTCATGTTCTGTCACCAATCTGTCTTGTTTTCTTTAAGCTAAATTTAAATGTTTTAAATTTAACTTGAAATTTAGTGGGATTGGTCGAGTCAGTGAAGAAAAACTGTGAAATAAAAGGCAGGAACATTTTGAAAATATGTTTTCTATAAATATTTCATTTCATTGTGAGAACTGGAATAATATGAGAGTGAATACAATGTTTTTCTAGTGAGCCCTTTTAATAATATTTGTTTAGCAAATATGTAGTTTCTGCCCTATAGTGTCACTCAGCAGAATTACAAAAATAAAGCATTTTTTTTTAAACAACCTTTGCAAACATACTCAGCACACATTATAAAGTTATATACTTAAAATGGTTCATTATTTCACTATAGCTCACTTGTGGAGAACAAACTATGCAAGTTGGGGGTCTCAATTGAAACCCAAAGACTAAATTCTAAATCCCAAATTCTTCCATCTTATAAAAGCACCACAAATGTCTGTTGTATGTCTATTTACCCAAATGTATATGTCCTTGTTTTCTGTTTTTGTGTATTTAGACCCATAAAAACGCATTACTCGAGACTCACACTGACTATACACCCTCTGGCTCAGCCTACATGTTGCAGTGGCCACGCTCCCACTATTGGTCAGACTGGAATATGATTGACATATTTGAGTGCATCGCTCTCATTGTTTTAATGTTTGCAGGAAGGTTCAGTGTTTACATTTTTTTATGGGAGACAAAGACATGGCATTTGTATCCAATAAACTGGATTATGACAAATTACATTTACCATTGTTATGTATATTGTCTTTTATTATTAGTTTTTTTTAAAGTTTTTTTAGCAAAATCCAGTCATTTCAATAGCAATTCATGAAATTTGTTATTTTGTCTAAGGATGAAGAGTTACCCATGCAGATTTCACAGATTTCAATGTTGTTGTTGTTTTTTTTTGTGAAATTGCAATGCTAACCAACAGAAAGCTGGAAATGTTTATACATCACTATTTACTAAACACAGGACCTTAAAGGGATAGTTCACCAAAAGAAGACAGGTTTTTAGCTTACTTCAAAATGTATTTTTTGTTTGTTTGTTTTCAACAGAAGAAATAAACTCCTAAAAGTTTGGAACAACTTGAGGGTGTGTAAATATATAAAAAAATATATAATAATAATAATAAAAAAAAACTATGTCTGTAATTGTGGTATCTAAAAGCCCTTTTTCTACACTGTAATAAATTTGTTGCTGCCTTATTTTTTTTAAGTTGAGTCAAACTTACAACAATTAAAAATACTTCAAAACATCAAGTTAAAATTTGTGTAACTTAAACAATAAAGTTGAGACTTGATCAACGTATAAAAAATAATCATAAAAAAAGTTTGACTTTCAGATCATATAATTTTACAATGTACATACAGTATGACAATATCCAAAAATCTAATTCCATTTTTTGCATGAGGAGCTTTTTAGCTATTTGCATTCTCAAGCTTTTAAAAAAAAACATGCATGCAGAATAGAGATTATGTTTTTTTCCACAGCGTGTCAGTTCCGCTCTGTTGTTTATGCTAACCCAACATCGATTAATAGTTATAGCCGTATGCATGAGCAAACTCAGTTGCGCAAAAAGGAAATAGAATCCTGAAACTAACGTTTCCTTTGATGTCAGCGTCACACCTAAAAGCCCTACCTGATGTACAGTGTTTGCTCATTCATTAAAAGCAATCAATCTCGGTACAGTCTAATGAATACAGCTGTGGCCAAGACGTTTAGGTAACCAAAAGTTATTACTCATGTTAAATGCTTTGCATCCTTAAATCATGCGGACAACATTAATAAACATTTCCCGCTGTTTGCTGAGGCGGTAGAGGCAAAGACTGTGATTTCCCAAAAGTGTAAACAGACGGAAAACACTCTGAGCAATGTTCTTGTGTAGCACGCATTCTAAGGTCTTTTTGCTGGAATTAAATGTAAATGTGCTGTGATTGGCAAAATGCTAGATAAACAATATGAAATGTGGTAAACTGTGCTCTTTTTAATGAAATTGTGTAATCTACACTCAAAAAAAATGACATTTGCTGTTTGTTCAAACTACTTATATAAAATAAGCTGAAACAACACAACTCTTCAGTTTTCTTTGAGACAACGTAATGATTTTAAGTTCAATCCACTTATATTTGTAAAAACTAATAAGTTAACTTAATTGCTTCATGTTTTCCCAACACAAATCTGTTGTGTGGAACCCAGCATTCTTTACAGTGTAGAAGGAATTAGATAAATGAGTATTAGATGTAAAAATTAACACACCTATTCATATTGTAAGATCACTGCTCTTCAATGAAATTAGGCCATAAAATATAATCCACTGATACATTTGAATGCAAATTTCACCACTGATGAGATATTTTGTTTAGGAAAAGGGCAACCTAAAGATTTAGAGTTTACTCTATATATGTTTTAGAAATATTTTTCATTACAAATACTGTACCTCAAATTTCGGGTTTATGCGTTTATCATATTTTGACAATAAAAGTAGCTTCAACTAAAGGCACAGAAATTTCACTGATAGAAGGCGTATATTCACAACATACAAAGGCATACTTTAAAGACACCATTACTGAGTGTGGAATCATGGGAGTTGTTGTCTTCATTACATCCTATGATACTCTTGCACAAATCATGTTGATAGATGAGCTTAAGTATTCAAAATGCATTATCGTGGTGATTGATAAGTGCTTTTATTATGCCACAATCTTCTGGTTTTGACCACGTGGAGAAAAAGCGGTGCTATGTTACCATACTAACTACTTTTTAAGGTTCTAATATATTGCTACTCTGTTCAATCTAATAAAACACACAACATATTAAAGTGTAACATTTTACAATAAGGTTGTATTAATGTTAGATAATGCATTTACTTACATGTACAAACAATAAACAATACATTTATTACAGTATTTATTCAGTATTTATTCATGTTTGTTAACATTAATTAATGAAAATGAAGTTGTCCATTGTTAGTTCATGTTAACAAGCATGAATTTGGATTTTAATAATGAACTATGATTAATACATGCTCTACATGTATTGTTCATTATTGGTTTATGTTAGTAAATACATTAACTAACACTAACTAACGAAACCTTATTGTAAAGTGTGACCTATTAAAGCTACTGTATATATATATAATGTATTTAAGTCAGCAAAATACATAACACTGTTCTAATAGCTTTTGGATATTTTAATGAAACAAATCTTACATATTGTGCCTTTCACAATTTATTGATGTGGCTTTGTTATTATGGTTCTATTGTTCATTCAGGAGCAAAAAATCAGTCATTAAAATGTAAAGAAATATTTGACTTGACTATAGAGATTTGACTATTTTGACTATAATTATAATATAATACAGACTAATATACTGTAAAAACACAAATATTATGATTATATTTTTTGTCCATATCGCCCAGCCCTTTCAAAAGATGAGATATAAGAAGAGGCTGCTTTTAGGAGTCACTGCATCATTGATACTTTATGAGTGATTCATCAGTCATTCAACCCATTTGTTCAACAATGGCAGTGCAAATGGTATGTGAATTCATATTAGGCCTTTTAAACATACAGCATATCAGCCACAAGAGAGGATTAGAGAGTAATTATTAGAAACATTCTGATACCTTCATTAATGACAAAAGTGACTCTCTAGAGAATGAATCATCTCACTGAATCATTGTTCAGTCAATGCTATGTTTAAAATGCTGATCCATTTAAAAATGAAACACAATAATGTGTCTGTTTTCATTGCTGTAAGTAAAAATTACCCATGATTTTATTACACTTTTTTTGGAACATTGTCATTTGTATAACCGTGTTTTTACTACACATACCATGGTTGAACTAGGGTTAGTAAAGCAAAACCTTGGTTGATTTGTGGTTATGGGTTATCTACACTTTCAATGTATTTTAGATTTTGTTCAAAGTAAAAGCATCCCTAATTTTTGTAAGTGGATTAGTTTTGAACAAACAACATTTTTCATTCATTCATTCATTCATTTTCTTTTCGGCTTAGTCCCTTTATTAATCCGGGGTTGCCACAGCGGAATGAACCGCCAACTTATCCAGCATATGTTTTACGCAGCGGATGCCCTTCCAGCTGCAACCCATCACTGGGAAACATCCACACACACTCATTCACACACATACACTACGGAAAATTTAGCCTACCCAATTTTACCTATACCACATGTTTTTGTACTTGTGGGGGAAACCGGAGCACCCGGAGGAAACCCACGCGAACACGGGGAGAACATGCAAACTCCACACAGAAACACCAACTGACCCAGCCGAGGCTCGAACCAGCGACCTTCTTGCTGTGAGGCGAACGTGCTAGCCACTGCGCCACCGTGACGCCCCAACATTTTTCATATCCGATACAAAGATTTTCCCCACAGAATTGACTGTGTGTATTGAGGTCTTTTCCTTATTTACACCCTTATTCAACTGTTGTATCACACTTGATTGTTTTTATGGCTTTATTATCAACTCTGTGTGATAAACTATCCTAAAACATATGTGATATAGCTTTAAACATCATAATAATAATTTTACTTTTAAAGTTTTTTTTTTAATAAAAGAACAAACAAAATCTTTTGACCTCTCTAATGTACATAGTGATGGTAATGATATGGTAAAAAGAAGACTTTTCTCTTTCCCCCAACAGCACAAACAATCGTAACATGTTTTGGCAGATGGAATGGTTTATAGAGCTCTGAAAGATGAGAAAGTTCATTACTTCTGCCTGGCTTCATATTCTCAGCATTTCTCTCTTTCCATCGCAATAGAAATAGTGAGAATGAGACAAGAGTGGATGTGAAGTGCGGGTCCTGGCTCTGAGCCAAATCTGTGCCCACTGTCTGCATCTGAGATAACATGAGGACATGAGGCGTCCGTCATGAGAGCCTGGCGCTAATGCAGAAAGGCATCAGTAGTAGCAGTTCATACCGCTTTATGACAATGTGAGAGGGGATTTTAGGTAACTGCTTACTCAAGACATTTTTTCCATGTAAAATTCGCTGTTCTAAAGATCATTTTCGTCCATTTCACAGTCACTGCAGTTATTTTAAATCTTAAATCACCTCACACAAATGACATTTCTCTCATTATTTACTCACCTTAATGTCGTTCCCAGTCTGTATGCATTTCTTTGTCTATGGAATACTAAAGATGATGTTTTGAAAAATGTTTTTGTGAAAGTCTAGGAGGCCCATAACAGCAAATCTTTTGTTCAAACAGTTGAAGTCTATGGAGTCCACCATAGGCTTCAACTGTTTAAACAAAAGATTTTCTTTAGTGTTCCATAATAGAATAAAATTATGCATGTTTACTGCAGGGTGAATAAATTAAAACAGAATTTGCATTTTTGGGTGAACTTTTGAAGAATGGGTGGATTTTAAAGAATGAACAGTTTACTTGATTCATCATAAACTTCCATGCTAATTGCAATGTTGTAGGAAGACAAATTATCATATGCATGTGTTTATATGGCAAAATATGTCTTTTTCACCAAGAAGGTTCATACAGATTTCAAAGGCAGATACTGATAAGATCAGGGACTGGTGTGTGGACTTTGGGGGTTTTACGATGTGGTCACATGTTGATTGGTCAGTTTGTATGTCTCAGAATTTGGGCTTTGGTCACATGGTCAAGAAAGATACAAAATAGGTGTTAAACTTTGCTCTGGCCTCTTTTTTCTGTTCTGTGCTTTTTCTGCTCTGTCTCTCTCCCACTCTCTCTTTCTCTCTCTCCCTCCCCCTGTCTCTCCCTCTCTCTCAGGTAACTTTATTTTACATTTAAGTTGGGTACAATTAATATCATATGTTTTTATCATTTCATGTTTTATTTTGGAACTAATTCAGTTGTAACCATAGCAAGTTATTGTCATTAAATAATTTATTTTCAAGTATTTGTGAATTACTTTTGATTTAACATCAACACTTAATTGCTCCATATTGCAATACAATACAATCACATAATAGCAACACTCTCCCACATTTTTAGCTATTAATGCTGCCCTTATTTCCGTTTTTGGTATAAGATTGCATGGATGGTTTGACTATATGTACAGTTTTTCACCATCATACTGATAACTTTTTAGTCATTCGGCAAAGCTACAGTTTAAACCACTGTAGTTAAAAAAAAACATTCTTACAATGTTAAATGTTAATTTCCACGTTAAAAAAAAAGGTAAACGTAAACACGTAACTAAACTCCACGTAAAAAAGATATATATATATATATATATATATATACACTCACCGGCCGCTTTATTAGGTACACCTTACTAGTACTGGGTTGGACCCACTTTTGCCTTCAGAATTATTAATACTTTGGGGTATAGATTCAACAAGGTACTGGAAATATTCCTCAGAGATTTTGGTCCATTTTGACATGATAGCATTATACAGTTGCTGGAGATTTGTCAGCTGCCCATCCATGATGCTAATTTCCCTTTCCCGAGGGGGGGAACGGAAATGCTATGTGGAAACTTTCACTATGGGGATTTCGTTAGAAAGCCAATCATCTAAAGAGAAATAAAACGGGCCAATGAAATGCCAATGAGTTGGCGGTGTCAGCTCAAACAGCTGGCAGCAATCACAATCAGTTAGTGAATAAGAATGCTAGGTGTGCATCGCAAAAACACCTTTTCTAGCTGAAGAAGCCGAACTACAGCCGTCAGCTAAGGCGCAATCACTGTGGCGAAGGCACATAGCATTTCCGTTCCCCCCCTCGGGGAACGAGGGTTACGTAGTAACCGTAAAGTTCCCTAGCGGGAGGGGAACTTCAATGCTATGTGGAAACTTCCACTATGGGGAAATGTATGGAAAACGAAACAGTGATTGAACCTTACCACGTCGCTAGTGAGAGGTTTGCCAGGCTCCGGCGTGAGCGCACCATCATCACCAGAGACGCAGCCCTCCAACGTGTCCCCTGGCCCTGGAGTGAAGCATATGGGATCGCGCATAGCAGGCACCTATACCCAGAACGCGGGCTGACCAAGTGGGCATGCCAACAACGTAATGGGCCAGGCACCAGACTCCTCCGCTGAGTCAGATGCTGGGGGCCTCAGAGGAACTCTGTAGGGTTGGCCAAATGGGGAACTCAACAGAACAGAGTGAAAAAGCGCACGTATCTCTGTTAGAGAGAAAGGCGCAGCAAGCGTGTTTCAACACCGTACCGAATTTCCTCATTCACTGGCGTTATCCAGCACACGTGAGGAAAATCAGCTCCATTCAAAAATTATAGACTCATACGAATGCATTAGGTGTCGCCCAGCCCGCAGCTCTACAGATGTCTGTTAGAGAGGCGCTGCGTGCTTACGCTCAAGAAGAGAAGGCGATACTCTTAGTCGAGTGCGCTCTCACTCCCGGGGTACGCGGCTCACCCTGGCACAGAAAAGCAAGGGAGATGGCATCCACTATCCAGTGGGCCAGCCTCAGTATGGATACAGCACTTCCCGTCTGCCGATCATAACAGAAAAGGAGCTGCTTAGAGTCGTAAGCTCTAATGCGGTCACATTGCGCCGAGCGCGAACAGGACACAGCAAAGAAAGGGGTTGGGTCTGCCTCCTCCATGGGCAGCGCTTGCAGGTTCACTACGTAGTCTAGAAAGAAGCGCTGTAGGAACCTCGGGCACCTAGGTGGGCTGGGGTCTCAGGAAAACGTGAGTGTGGGCCGGCCCGAATTGCTGGCACACTTCGCTGACTGAAAATGCCTCCAGATACCCGACCCTCTTGACCGATGCCAACGCGACCAGCAGAGCTGTCTACCTGGACAGAAATCTTAAAGATACTGAGTCGAGTGGATCGAGCAGACCTCTCCTAAGAGAGATCTCCAAGTGGGTATGAGAGGGGGACAGGATTGACTTAATTAACGAGTGTCTCGCACCTCTGGTGCAGTCACAACAACCTGGAGCTGAACACGCTCAAAACAGTGGAGATGATAGTGAACTTCAGGAGAAACCCCCCTGCTCTCCCCCCACTGAGCATCATGGACAGCATTGTGGCAGCAGTGGAGTCATTCAGGTTCCTGGGCACCACCATTTCTCAGGATCTGAAGTGGGACACTCACATTGACTCCATTGTCAAAAAAGCTCAACAGAGGTTGTACTTCCTTCGTCAGCTGAGGAAGTTCAACCTTCCAAAGGAGCTGCTGAAACAGTTCTACACTTCCATCATTGAATCTGTCCTCTGCACTTCAATAACTGTCTGGTTTAGCTCAGCTACGAAATCCGACCTCCGGAGACTACGTCGAATAGTTCGGACTGCTCAGCGAATTACTGGTACAATCCTCCCTACTCTCCAAGAACTGTACTTATCCAGAGCAAGCAGAAGGGCTGCCAAAATCACTCTGGACCCCTCACACCCAGCACACTGCCTCTTTGAACTTTTACCTTCTGGTCGACGCTACAGAGCACTGTGCACCAGAACAGCCCGACACAGAAACAGTTTCTTCCCTCAGGCAATCCATCTCATGAACAATTGAATGATAGTAATTATGGAACAAACATCACTACTTGCTATACACTTTTTATACACATAAACACTTATTTAACAACATATTTTATATGCTAATTTGCTCATAACAGCTGCCATTTAACATTGTATATAGTAATATTCCAGTACATACACTTGTCAATTTGTATATTTGCATTCACTATTACTTTTATTTTTAAAATATATTTATTATCTGTTTTTTGTCCTGTCTCTGTAATTCTGTTGCACTGTAGAAGCTCTGTCACGAAAACAAATTTCTCGTATGTTTGAACATACCTGGCAATAAAGCTCTTTTTGATTCTGATTCTGAAATGGATGATGAGGCGATGCTTTCCCAGCACGCCCCTATCCCCGCGTACTTAGAGCGGGGATGATCGTAACGCCAACCCCTCAGTGCGGAGGGGCAGCCTTAGCTCCAGCCAGCTGAAGGAGGAAAGCATCACAATGATCTGGCATGTCCGGGGTCCTTCTCGGAGAGAAGTACACCACACAGCAAATAGACTCCACTTCAGGGCGTAGGCATGCCTCGTAGAGGCCTGAGTGACAGTGTTAACCACCGAACCGGTAGGTCACCTAAGTCCTCCGCGCTCCATCTATGGACCACACGTGAGGTTCCAGAGATCTGGGCGCGGGTGCCAGATTTGTGCCTGTCCCAAAGAAGAAGGTGCTTCTTCAAAGGAATATGCCAGGGAGGTGCTATCATGAGGAGAGAGCTGAAATACAGGTCCGGTTGAGCCATAGAGGTGCAATAAACAGGCCTGCTCCTCATCCTCCCTGACACTACACAGTATCTGTGCGAGTAGGCTCACTGGAAAAATGCATATTTACGCATGCCCCAGGGCCAGCTGTGTCCAGCGCACCCAACGCACCCATAACAGCTGGACAGCCGGGGGTGGAGCCTCCATTCTCCCAGGCGTGAACTGCCGTAAGAGCGTATCGGCTGCACGGTTGAGTTCGCCGGGGATAAGAATGGCACGCAGCGTTTACCGCCGCATATGACTCCAGAGGAGCAGACGGCGAGCAAGCTAAGACATGCGGCGAGAGCGGATACCCCGTTAGGTTGATATACGCCATTGCCGCCGTGCTGTGCGTCCTGACCAGCACGTGTTTCCCTTCTAACACCGGTAAAAAATGGCGCAGCTCAAGATACCCTGCCACCAGCTCCAGGCAATTAATATGCCAATGCAACCGGGTTCCTTCCACGGACAACCAGCTGCATGCACGCAACACACGGCTACCCAGTGCGTACTGGAAGCATCCGTCGGAACGACAACATGCCTGGACATTTGTTCTAGAGGCACACAGGCCTGTAGAAACGCAGGGTCCGTCCAGAGGCTGAGGGCACGGCGACACAGCAGAGTGACAGTCACCCGGTGCGTGCCCACATGCCATGTGCGTCTAGGGACCCAATCGGGAAGCCAATGATGAAGCGGTCTCATATGGAGCAACCCAAGCTGCGTGACAGTGGCTACGGATGCCATATGCCCCAGGAGCCTCTGAAATAATATCAGTGGGACCACAGTTTTCCTGTCGAACTCTCTCAGACAGGTCAGCATCAGCCCAGCGCACTCTCGAGGGAGGCGCGCCGTCATGGTGATCGAGTCCAGCTCCAACCCGAGAAAAGAGATGCTCTGCACGGGGGCGAGCCTACTCCTTTCTTGGTTGACCCGAAACCCCAACAGGTTGAGGTGCCGGAACACACAGTCCCTGTACATAATCAATTGATCCCACGAGTGAGCTAAAAAAGCCAGTCATCGAGATAATGGAGTATGCAGATGCCTGCGAGCAGAAGGGGCATTAGGGCATCCTCCGTGAGCTTGGTGAAAACCCGCGGAGACAGGGAGAGCCAGAAGGGGAGGACTTTGTACTATCATGCTCGACCCTCGCACGCAAACCGTGAGGTGGGAAAATGGAGAAATGGAGAAATGAACATACGTGTCCTTCAGGTCTATCGCTGCAGACCAATCCTGAGGACGGACGCACCGGGGGATGTGCTTCTGCATGAGCATTCTGAGCGGCTGCTTGTAAGGCAGCGGGTCAAAATGCGCAGAACTAGGATTGGTCATAACCAACTGCTCTTTTAGGGTACAATGAAGTACAGACTAAAAAGCCCATACCTCATCTCGGCTTGAGGGACCGGCTCGATTGCATCCTTCGCCAGGAGGACAGCAATCTCCTCGCACAAGACAGGGGCGGACACAGGACTGACACCTGGTGTAATACACGCCCATGAACTTGGGGGACCGTTTAGCGAACTGAATCGCATAGCCGAGTCTGATTGTCCGAATGGGCCATCGCGACGGGCTGGGCAGCGCTAACCAGGCTGGCAGAGCCCACGCGAGAGGCATCATCGGCGCAATCACTGACGCACCAGCGGTGGGGCAGCACGGGATGGGAGAGCTCACCCCGGGAGGCGCGCATCCCGAGGAAGAGCGAAAGATAAGAGGTTTAATCTTAACTTCATCCCAAGAGCCTGCAGGGCGGCTGGGAGTGCGAGAGAAAGGAGCCTGTCCTCTGGCATTCACGGAGCCTGTGGCGAAGAGCACCGATCCTGCAAGCTGGAAGGCATAGCGTCCCATGCTAGCAGTGTTCGGGCTATCACACCCAGAGAAAGGAAAACTTGCTCTTAAAAAATTTAGTAGCCATACAGCTATGAGTTATATGGGTGTCCCTGGCTCTCCGCCAGGGAAAGACCAAACCTCTTTTTCTCCTAGTGGCCCGTCTCAGGGATGCCACACGTGAGGTTCCAGAGATCTGGGCGCGGGTGCCAGATTTGTGCCTGTCCCAAAGAAGAAGGTGCTTCTTCAAAGGGATATGCCATGGAGGAGGTGTCACAAGAAGAGAGCTGAAATACAGGTCCGGTTGAGCCATAGAGGTGCAATAAACAGGCCTGCTCCTCATCCTCCCTGACACTACACAGTATCTGTGCGAGTAGGCTCACTGGAAAAATGCATATTTACGCACGCCCCGGGGCCAGCTGTGTCCAGCGCACCCAACGCACCCATAACAGATGACAGATGCTTCGCGGTCCGTACCGGACTTATCGGCGCCCTGAGGCGGGGGGCGGTGATCGTCCGTGAGGTGCTCAACGGTGCCGCTTAACCGGTTGAACGGACAGGGCGGCGGAGCAGATTTTGGAGCCACAGACCAGCGCCCTCTGTGAGAAGCAGCCAAAGTGGACGATTCATTGGGGAGAGCGGTTTTTGAGCCCGCCGATCGCACTTGACTACTCTTTCACAGTAGTGAATTCCTGGGTGAACTCACCCCGGTGTCACCAAACAGGCCAGCCTGGGATATGGGTGTGTTAAGAAAGCGAACTTTGTCAACGTCACGCATATCTGCCAGGTTTAGCCAGAGGTGGCGTTCCTGGACCACTAGTGAGGTCATCGTCCTTCCCAGGGCACTCGCAGCCGACCTCGTGTTTTTAAAGCAAAGTTGGTTGCAGTGCGTAGTGCATTAAGCCTGAGTCGGAACCTTCCTCATGCCGCTGGGCCAACGCTTGCGCCAGCCATAGAAAGCAAAACGGAAGCGGCCTGGCTGCTCCGTCATCGAGGAAAGTGAGGGCAGAGCGCACGCAGACCGGGCAGAAAAAGGTGCCCTCAGCGCTGCGTGAACTTACTGTGCACCTCCGGGAAGAAGGGGACGGGAGGCTTAGAGGGTTTCCCCTTCTTATCCTCCACGTAACACCTGTCTAATCGGTCCGGCTGCGAAGCTGGGGGACAAGCCATCTCCAGCCTCGTCGCCGAAGCAGCCCGGGTTAGCACGCCCATCATATCAGAAGCCATATCCGGAGCCTCGTTTACCACCCCTGATGGAGGAAGCGGGTCCGAATTGTCATCGGATGCAGCGATGGACATCTGGTCCTCGGTGTCATGGAGTGAGAGGGCGACCCTCCTGAAGGATGGTGCGCTTCTCTCACTCGAAGCTTGGATGGAGCGTGCTGAGGAATGGGAGGTCCACAAGCCCGAGGGCGGCGGATTGACCCCCACTGTGACCCTCAGATCTCCCCGAGTGCCAACCGCTACTTGCGGGGGACAACAGGGGTGGTTCGCCCTTTTGCAAGAGCGAGCCGCGATCTTAGCTGCGCAACAGATATGCCATCGCAGTGATGGCATGCGCTACCCGCGAGCACCGCATTAACATGCTGGACCCCCAGACATGCAATACAGTGCTCGTGCCCATCATTCGTGGACAGGAAACCACCGCATCCAGAAACGCACGGTCGGAGCGACGTCTTTATAAAGACGCGCTGCACGACCGTGTTGCTCTTTTAGAAGAATTGCTTAAATTTATACGCACCGCTCTTGAAGTACCAGTCCAGCGAAACGCCCAGGGACGGGAGAAACCCAGCTCGACCACCGCTGCTCGCGTTGTTGCTCGCACTGGAACCGGGAGAAATCAGCCTCTCAGAAGACGGCAGCTTTCTCTCACTCTCTCTCGAACAAAGTCGGAGGATGACAGCAAAACGTCTTTTTCATGCTGTGTTCACACCAGACGCGGAACGTGCAAATAAATCGCGCTAAATAGACGCGTGAACATTTTAGTTTACTCGCTTCATTCGCGCGTCAAATCCGCTTCATTCGCGCATGAGAATCACTTCATTGGCCCATTTTATTTCTCTTTAGATGATTGGCTTTCTGACGAAATCCCCATAGTGGAAGTTTCCACATAGCATTCTGACCCTACCATCTGGATGTCGCAGCAGAAATCGAGACTCATCAGACCAGACAACGTTTTTCCAATTTTGGTGAGCCTGTGCAAATTGTTGCCTCAGTTTCCTGTTCTTAGCTGGCAGGAGTGGCACCCAGTGTGGTCTTCTGCTGCTGTAGCCCATCCGCCTCAAGGTTGGACGTGTTGTGCGTTCCGAGATGCTCTTCTGCATACCTTAACGAGTGGTTATTTGAGTTACTGTTGTCTTTCTATCAGCTCGAACCAGTCTAGCCCTTCTCCTCTGACCTCTGGCATCAACAAGGCATTTGCGCCCACAGAACTGCCGCTCACGGGATATTTTCTTTTTTTTCGGACCATTGTCTGTAAACCCTAGAGATGGTTGTGCGTGAAAATCCCAGTACATCAGCAGTTTCTGAAATAATCAGACCAGCCCATCTGGCACCAACAACCATGCCATGTTCAAAGTCACTTAAATCACCTTTCTTCACCATTTGGATGCTCGGTTTGAACTGCAGCAGATTGTCTTGTCTTGATATATATATATATATATATATAATATTTTTATATATATTTTTTTTTTTCAAAATTAAAATAGTATAATTTAACATTTTAAATAAAAACAGACTTCAGCTTTGTACATTTATGCTACATAAACGAAATTGGACTGAACAGAAATACAAATGTACTCACTGCCAGTAGTTGGCATATATGAGACTGCAAATACCATGCAGATAAGATATTTTTTTTCCGTCCATGTTTTGTTTGTTTATTTTTACTGTAATAAAATAAAAAAATAAATAAAAATGCCATTACTTAAATTTTAAAAGACTCAATTCAAATTTTAAAAGATTCAATTGTTAAAGTTCCTATGATTTCATCAGTTACAAATAAGACAATCTAAAATAAATAAATAAACAAACAAACTGAATATTGGGTAAAACAAAAATTTTAATGAGTAAATTAAAATGTAGCTTTCTTTCTAGGGTATGGTTTGGAACAAATAAGTAATGTTTATTCATTGAATGAATGAATTCATTCATTCAATCATTCAAGTTCTAATAAACACCTGATAAGCATACTCTTCCCAATTATTAATAAATTATTACCAAGATAAATACTAATACTGTATGATAAGGATAGAAAATACTATGCTAATATTTTTGGCCATATCATCCATCCATGCAGGAAAGTCACAATAGGAAAGAAAACATATGTAGCTTACATTTCTTTGTAACTTTAACCTCCCATTTGACACATCAAATTGCAGTTTAATCCACAGAAGAAAACAGTACATCAAGTTTTGTTTTAAAGTAATGTCTGTGAAATCGTGTGAGTTTTCTTCTCTGTGTTCTGTACAGCTGGTCACTGACTGACACTGTAATTGAGGTTGGACACTTTCCATGTTGCTCAGACAGACCTTTCCCTTCTAAGTGGGCGATTCTTGGCTAGACAAAGAAGCAAACTGGACCAGACTTTAGCAAGAGTCAAAAGTCCAGTTCACTAGAATACTATTACACTATTTTGATCTATTTATGTTTCCTTTTTTTGGGAGGTGATTGTGTGTCCAGAAAGAACCCGATTGGTTCATGCAGTCTAACTGGTGCCACGTCCTGCCTGGTCAGCTGACTCCTGGCTGCCTATAAAAGCCTCTATCCTTGCATCATGCTTTAGCCTTTTTCTCACTTGCTGCGTATTGGTCTGATTTATACTACTAGTTAGCTATACTCTGTTTTAGTAAGAATGAGAGAATCTTTGCGTGTGTTCATCTGAGTTTTGCATGTTAAGAGTTTGATTAATGTGGGTTAGCCATCTTTGATAACTGTATAATGATGATGATAATGTTATGTAAATTGTCCATTTGAATCTGTTTGCTTACCATTCTAAATAACTGTGTGTATATAGTAACACTGGGAATATAGAAAGGCAGATGGCATTTGTTGAAATCTTTTATTGCTTGTTTTTGGATCTGGAGTTGAAAATTTAATTATACTTGTTTCATTCATTTTGAGGACTAGGGAAACTGGGGTTTGAAGTTTATCTAGGTTTTGTTTATTTTGGACTTGTCAGCTCCAGAAGCCAAAATTCCCCCAATTGTATTTGAAAACCTTCCGTTCACATCAAAATTAAAAATTTAGCTTAAAACAACTTATCTTAGCTCTCAAGTCATACCTTCACCTTGTATCAAATTAAACCCTCATCGACTTTTGAAATTGAACTGTTAAGTTACTACTGAATTGTGTCTTGACTGCCAGATTCAGAAAAGTATTTCACACATTTGATCTCCAATGAGTGCTTTATATTGAGGGGACAAAATAATAAAGTTGGCAATGAAACCCAAGAATAGCTTGCTTGAACAGTCCTACTTGGTTCAGTCCATAAAATCTGTCAAAAAAACCTCAAAAAAAAACTTTAGAGGATTGTAAACACTATACGCCAAAGTAGCACAACAGGTAATCCAGTAAAAATGACCAGACAGAAGTCAAATCATTCACTGGAATATGTGCATAGGAAAGCCTTTGGCACTAAAAATAACTCCAGGGTCTATGGTTTAGGTCTCCTAGGTCCCAAACACCTTCTAAAATGGCCGCCAGATGCTTTTCCTGTGCAAAAACAAAATCCTTGCCCCCACATTCAAATCAAAAGTTTAGCTAAACAAATATACACTAATACATCTCTACAACATGAATGCACAGAAATCAAATATAAATGTATATTTTTTGTGGCATTATCACAACCCTAGAGAGGGCATAACAAACACAAAGACACCAGAATTCAGTCGGTCAGACGAGCTATCTGCCCCCTAATACAGATGGGAATAGTTCACACAAAATGAAAAATGGAAATGCAAATAGGAGGCCCCACATGGAGGGCATGATGCTGAGTGTGGAGCTTAGTCAGCAAATCTCTCTGAGAAGCAGATGAGCAACAGCAGCACAGACTGGCATTTGCATCCATATCTGCCCCGGGACTGAAGACTTACTGTGCACGGGGGGCTTCCCGCATGGGTGGGAAACGACCTGTCTGCACCAAACTGACACTCATTCCATCTTCAAACCCAGCACAGGCCTGTTTTCTCAACAATGCGCTTTTGCTATTGAGCAGTTTGAGTCTAAACAAGGAAGTCCTTAGCAAAAGTAGTTTACTTATCAAAGCGGCCAACGTACATCATTGTGATACATTGTACGATTTTGTTTCTAATTAATCCAATTTTTGTATGCACATTCTACATTTAGATAAGTTATGACACAGGGCACGTGGTGGAAAAATTACTGAATAATCATACACAAGTAAAAAAACAATTACTTGCCAAAAACACACTTTAGTAGCGAGCATTATGCTGTGAACATTATTTCACCTTACACACCCTGTTAAAAATGTAAAAATGTAGCTTAAATCAATGTCATTTTCTTTAAGTGTAAGTTAAATTATTTGCCATTCATGGACTATATGTTTAAAATGAGAACAAATAACATTAATATATGCACCTATAATAAGCCAACAGAAATCAGGTTGATGCATTTATATGATGAGCTAAATCTATATAACCATTAGAGTTAGAGTTACAATATGTTAATGCTTAGTTTATGGACTTTCAATGCTGACTAACAAGCTATGAGTGTCCAGCAGTTGGCATCAGTTTGTGAAGGACTGATAGAATGCATGCAATTTGTGCATGTATTTAAAAACGTAACATTCTGTAGTGTCTTAAATTTTTTGTTTAAGACCTTTTGGTGATTTGGAGTATTCACACATCCTTCATCTTCTCATCATGCAGTTTAAACAGTCTCTCAGTTGTTGTGTATTAAGGATTTTGTGTCTTCTTGGACACTTTTAATGCTTCCGCACTGTACGTTTGCTGCATTATAATCATTTGAGGTCAGTCTGTCTGGTGCATTTTATTTTTCCAATGCACAATTTCATTGAATGGGAATCACGGAACTGACTGTTCTACTTAGCCAATCACTTTGCTGACATAATAAACATAAAATAGTGACTAATGGTTGAAGGAATATAACGCAGAAGAACCAATAAATGACTTGTAAAAATGTAGTTAAAGTACACATTTTTAAAACTGCTTGGTTATTTGAGTATTTGCAATTCATTACTTTACACCAGTCCATAGGGAACACTAGATTTTGTAGTCATACCTGATTGTAAACCATTGAAGATCATGTAAGAACAGTTTCTAGCAGTTTTAACATTATAATGCTTTAAATGTGCACACACTAGAAAATTTGACACTTTCATAATCCCAAGATCTTACAGAAACTGCCATACAACATCCAATTGGTGAAGATTTATAGCTCTGATTTGCTATTGCAGATATGTCGTCGAAGGCAAACTTGTATTTGTCTTTGGAACATAAATTGAGATATTTTTAATTAAATTTGGTCAGTTCCTTTTAAGCCTATTTATCCAAAACTCTGAGACATCAAATCATCCATTAAGAGACAATACATTAAAAGAGAAAAGGTAAATCTGTAAGAATCAAACTGACTAATTCAGGTGTTCTGAAGAGACACCACTGCTATATAAATTAAATCCATTCATTAAAAGAAACCCAATCATGTCCTTTCAGAAGAATTAGCTTAAACTGCTGTATTACTTTCACAGGGGTTTATTTCTGGATTCCGTTATGAACAATTTGAAGCTTTAGAGGATGCACAGAAATCTCTCAGAATATTATAAAATGCCTCTTTTTGTGCTTGAATTGTTTAAAAACTAAATACACTTCCTGGGCTTGGAATAGCATGCTGATGAGTAAACTGTGACAACTGCAATTTCTGGATGAAGTAACCCTTTAACTATACGTGTAAACAGTCAAAGCCAAGCGACCACAATTGATTTTACTCTTAGATGTTGCTTAGGTAGGTAAATCTGCAGCATATTACACACAGTAATAGACTGGCATGGATACCACCTCATTCAATTATTGCTGCTGCCTCTACAAATGATTATATGGACAAGAATGAAAGTGTGTGTAATTTTTTTCAGTCACAATCTGTCAGAACATAATATGTACTGATTATTTCACCAGGAAACACAGCAGAATAATTATCTGTGCATGAATGTCTCATTTAATAGCTGCTTAGTGGAAACAAAAACAATCTTTAAAAGACTTTACACTCCTATGACTGATGAAATGAAACTATTTAAATTTGAAAAGTGCAAAGTCTGTAACATGCAGCTAAAACTTACCATAAGATTCTGTTTGAGCAAATAAAATATTTTGTATGTGCTGATGGTACATTTTATGAAAAATCTAGAAGGTTTATAAGTTTTCATGGAGGTTTTTGTGTCACGTCACGCTTAAGCTTCCTTCAAAAGGGAATTCTTCTAAGCTTTCTGAACAAGTAAGATGAGGAAGCGACCTTCGCTTTGTCTGAATAGAGCAGAGGCTTGTGCACTAGGGAATTGTTTTCCTCCACTCATGTTTGCACCCAGCATCTAGTTTCCTTCGAACCGGGTGTTATTTTATTTATCACACCAACAGAAATAACCTGTACATCTGGGGTATTTGCGTTGGTCAGGTTGGAGGAATGATTTGGTGTGATCTGACTGAAGAGTTATTCAAAAACAGTAGTGGAAACTTTTTACTTTACTCCCCAGATATAGTTTTCTATTAACCTATTCTATAAACCTATTCTGATAAAAAAAAGGTTTTATATTGTATGTGATGTCATTTCAGATTTACAGGTGGTGTGTAATTTAATTGCTGTCTGGATCAGAAATCTTGGTCTTGTTCTCTTGCCACCTTGCCAAATTACCTACTGTTTTTTAAGTGTATAACCGGCAGTTTTATGAGACTACATTAAGGAATTGGCCCAAAAGGTCCTGTTGAAAATCTTGTTGAAGATCACTATTTGCATCAAGTGACCTTTTTTTATTGGCTACAAACTCTGAAGCGACTTTAATTGACTTTTAAATGACTTCCTGCTTTGGTGTTTTGTGATTCTAAATGGGAAACAAATAATATTTGAATAGTTTTTGAAAAATATATTGTTATCAAATATTATATGAATATTATCATCTGACTTCCTTGTTGGATTTTGTGCCAGGAAAAAAATATATATAATAATTTCATCTTGGTAAAACTACACAAAAACCAAGCATTGTTATGTTTTTAATCAGCGCAAAAAGGGAAAAGAATACTAAAATTAGGCTTGGTATTGTCTGCCTAGGGCGACGCGGTGGCGCAGTGGGTAGCACGTTCGCCTCACAGCAAGAAGGTCGCTGGTTCGAGCCTCGGCTGGGTCAGTTGGCATTTCTGTGTGGAGTTTGCATGTTCTCCCCGTGTTCGCGTGGGTTTCCTCCGGGTGCTCCGGTTTCCCCCACAAGTCCAAAGACATGCGCTATAGGTGAATTGGGTAAGCTAAAATTGTCCGTAGTGTATGTGTGTGAATGAGTGTGTATGAATGTTTCCCAGTGATGGGTTGCAGCTGGAAGGGCATCCGCTGCATAAAACATATGCTGGATAAGTTGGCGGTTCATCCCGCTGTGGCAACCCCAGATTAATAAAGGGACTAAGCCGAAAAGAAAATGAATGAATGAATTGTCTGCCTAGCAGTCAAAATGAATACCAAATTTCCTAAAAATATGATTAAGAAGTAATAGCATACCATAATATATAGTAAATAAAAGAGGGCCCAAGACAGAGCCTCGAGGCACACCAGGAATACAATATATACTATCAATATAGACAAATAAAGAACAAAGCAATGCAGTGAGTGATATTAGGCAGCATTTTGTTTTTAAACAATTACATAATGATGTTACAAAATCCCAATTGCCCATCTAGGGTTTTAGGAGACCACAAACATTATTAGTGTACACCTTACACATACGCAGACACGCACATAATAATATAATAGGGTTTAAATGCCAGCTTGGGCATTTCCGATGAACTGTCAGCTGTCAATTTATTATTATATACTCAGTGCCTTCAAGATCTGCCTTGGGTCAACATCAATAATTTAAACTGCCTGATCCAGACAAACTTTAAAGGGGGTCACACACCAGAAAACAATGCAAGCAGATGCAAGCTGCATCATGTCTTAAAAATTTAAATGTATTATTTTCTATTAATATAAACCCAGCTGAGGCTTTTTTTGGCCTGAATACAACATGTTTGTTGTGTGATTGAGTTCTAGCTGTGGTCCAGTGTGCGACCTTCATCAGCACACAAAAGAAAACATTTCATATGTACATTTCTATTTTCCATGAAAACAATGGTAATAGCTTTGTGTGTGTCTAGGCTGCTAACATTGTCACTCCAAACACTGAAAACAGCATAACATCAGTAAAAATAACACAAAGCGTTTAGCATTGAAATATAGATACCTCCCATTAATCTCCATTATATCAACTGTCTTGATGAAATATTAAATTGTGCTGTATCACTATCATGGATGAATTTGTTCCTTGTGTTTCACAGTTTCTGACAAGAACAGGGCAGGAACACAGCTGCTATCCCCTCACACTGGTTAAATGCAAAGTCTTCTTAGTATCTTATGACATTTTAACAAGGATGCTATATTTGACTATTTACCAGACTACATTCTGAGTTTTGAACTACTGATGTTGTTAAATCTACTTCAGAAAAATACCGCCACACCAGCAAACTGGTTTATATTATTAAAGAAGTCCAATCTCATGTTAAAAAAGGAAGTCACAGTTGCTTCATCCCCCCCATTAATTTATTGCCATTCGAATGTTTAACCACAGAGGACCCATTCAAATATTCTTCCATAGATGTCAACCTCGGAACAATTACTATCGGAGGAAGTCTCCTGTACTCATGTCCCTACAATTTAATCAAATTTGCTGCAGTTGCATGATAATCTCACAAAAGGAGTCTCTCTTTCAAAGTTCACCTTTGAAGATACAGACAAGCCAACTATAACGGCTGTTCAAAAAGATACGCCTGACGCTTCGGCTGCCGCTCCTATTGAGAAGAGAATGGCGGAGTAATGCGGTCGGGTTTGCTGGTGATTAATGGACTGTGTTGTTACACTGTGAGAGTCAGATAATGAAGGAAGCAATGCCCTTTGTGTTCTCGTCTGTGTACCAGCCTTTATCTCCGTTAGATTTAATGATCAGTCACCAGACTTCCAAATAGATGCAGTTAAAGCCATCAGTATGGACTTAAACTGCCTGTTTCCCCTACTTCCTACTTGTTAACTGCGAAGATATGTCTATTTGGCATGCAAATATAAGCAATATATTCTCGTATAAGTGTGCTGGGGTACAGAAAAATACAGTTAAGGTCGAAACTTGATCTTGAAGACAGATGTAGGTTAAGAAAACCTGCAGCATATCATTAAAGTGTGTGCAGCTAGAAAAAGAAGGAGAAAAAAAATGTACAATTGTGCTGTTCGGGATCAAAATTGCATTAATGATCTCAGCTTGCCTTCTTTGAATGTGTTTCTCTAAACAAGAAATTGTGTCTAAATAGATTAGTCATTTTGCTCATTTTAACAACTAACTTAGAAACACAGCCTACGTATTGTTCATGGAGGTGCTACATTTGTCAAACAACTGTTAATTTAGCACATTTGCATCCATAAATCTAATCTGAATGTAATGAAATTAGGTGACTGACAGCCGGATTTGCCTATCAGTGGTCAGTATCCTGAATATAAGGGCTGATTGGTTGTTGCCCGTGGTGCGTCACGTCCGACTTTCCCCTTTGTGCCCGTGTTTACGGTGGTCACAGTGTCGTTTTGTTCGGGTCTCTTGTGTGTTTTCGGCGCCGCTCTGGTAGATCTACTGACTGTTCGCCTCTCAGGTATGTTTACTTACTAAGAGTTTACTGCTGTCTTCCGCTTTGCGCTGGTAAAGATCTGCTTAAAATCTTGTGGTCCTGCTGCGTATACTGTCGTGCAGACGCCATCAC
>CAIGQV010019090.1:6456485-6491883 GCA_903798115.1 Danio jaintianensis
GTCTCCTTCTTACTTGTCTGAGGCAATCGAACCTGTGTGTGCTTAATTATCCCATTGTTGGGTTTGGTGTATTGTTCCCTAGAGTAATTTCTAGGGTGGCGTAGTCGAATTTCTTATTGTTAAAAGGTTGGTTTTCACCATTGTACCGCTCCGTCACATGAACACAGATAAAGCTGTTAAACTCATGTTTTTAATTGCACATAAGCACAATGCTGGAGCATACATCAACCATGCATATATTTGGATCAGGAAGATATCAGCACTACAAATAAAAGTTAACTTGTTTACTGAGTTGGATTTTAGATTTAACAAAAGTAAAATAATTTGCACCCGTTGTATAGTTGAAAAAGTATCAACTGTTGTATTTTTATACAAACCACCATTTTATTTGATTTTATTTATATCAGATGACAATGGCAAACCTCTTACAGGATAACTGGCTAACAGTTCAAAGAGATGATACTTTTTAAACATGATACTTTTGGCTGTTCATTTATGCAAAAAATGATATCATTAGTGTCTCCTAGTAAACTACAAATGATCAAAAAAATAAATAACAGTTATGTCATGCTACAATATACTACATGTTTGAACATGCACAAATACTTGACAACCAAATTAGCATTGACAAACCACAAGACAGTATGTGTGCAGGCATTTGTGTTTCTTTTAAAAGTGACATCTTCATCATCATCTACTGGCTTCCAAAAGCTTAAATATGATTAATCATAGTCATGTGATTTCTTTCAATGGTGAGGGAATTAATTTAATATGATGAATTCAGATGGGAAATACTGTACCTCATGTTTATTTTAGTCATTTTCACAGATACTAACAGGGATTATTATGATAATAATATTCTGTGCATGTACACTGCCATCTAGTAAACAAACCTTTGGTTTGTCTGACCAGGGTGAGACTTTGGAGCAATGAACAATATAAATGTGTTAAACTACATAAATCAATTTGTATCTTATTTTAATGGTCCCATTGTAGAGTCTCAGAAGTCATGCTAGTACAAATGTCCCTAGCACCTCTTGTTCAGGTGCCCTATTTTCTCAGGTAGCAGCTGTTGGGGATGCAGCACCAGGGACGCATGCAGAATCAAATCCCTTGAGTTCCTGTTGGATTCGAGAGCAGGTATGCCTACGCTCGAAATTCAGGCAAATCTAGCATTTGTGTTCAGCAAGCTTTCAATCGCGGCTCCTACAAGACTTGCCAGTTTTGTAAAACTCAGCAGGGCTTTTTTGTATCATTATGTCCGCTCACGTGTTGTCTGTGAGCAGGTACAATAACGTCTGCTAGCAGGAGTGCAAATTTGTGGCTGGCGGCATTTCCCCCCTTTGTGTTTGCCAGTGGGTAATTTTCAAGTTTTTTTTTTGCAGCTCCCATTTGCAAAATCTGTATTTATTCAGAGCGCTATAAAGCTGTACATACTGCAGCTCGGCCTTTTTATTATCCAAATGCTGTAAAAAGCCAACGGCACAGCAGCCTTGTTAAGAAAACCCACATCATTAAAGTGTGTGCAGCTAGAAAAAGAGGAAATAACTTCCAATTGTGCCATTCAGCAGCAAAATTACATTAATGACCTCAGCTTGCTTGCTTTGAAATATATTTCTGAAAAAAGTTGCAGTGCGTCTAAACATAGATTTCGTAATTTTCGCTAATTCAAAACAACACACTTATCAACCAATTATTTCATAACATCAGAGGTAAACTGAAAAGGCTTTTATTGTTCTTGGAGGTGTTATATAGTGTCAAACAAGTGATTATATTAACACATTTGGATGCATAAATTGTTTATCTTTGTTTAACTACCTAAAGGGATCATGAACTGTCTTTTTAAAACTGTTTACAGATAGTCATTGATTTTAATTTTAATTTATTCAGTGTACTGTTCAACAAGAAATATATGTATGTTGGCCAAGCTAGTATACTTGTCTAAAACATAAAACCACTTACAATAGCTAAAACATAGACTAATCTCAAATAGCCTTAAAATCAGATATATGGTCAAATAATGTAAAAACTACTTTCATTTATTCGTTGTCATAATTACATTTAGATTCAGAAACTATTATTATTATCATTATTATTATTCAGTAGGCTATTTTGTATTATTATTTATTTGAAAAGTGTTCTACAAATTTGACACTCAAACACCTGCAGTAATGTTGTTGTCAGGTTCTGTGTTTTCCCTTGCCCCAGTGTTCCATGTGCTTCTGTTGTTGTCATGTGATTCCTTTGTTCTGTTTCCCGCCGTTTCCTAATGTTCATTAGTTTCACCTGTGTTCCCCTCCTGTGTCCCATTAGCCTGTGTATATCTACCCCTTAGTCTGTCTCCTTCATTGTCGAGTATTGTATTGCCACAACGTGGTGTCCATGGTCCTGTGTCTTCGTCTTCCCGTGTCTCCAGTGAGTGTTATTAATAAATCTACGTATTTTGATAATTCCGTGTTTCGTGCCTTTGTGAGTAAACAACCGTGACAGGAAACTCGACCCAAACAAAAAGTGCGGCGTGTTTTCCCCCGTTTTATTTTTATAGTCCTTTTTGCCCCAGTGTTTTCTTTTCCTCTCCCCCGTGTTCCCATGGACCCCATCTACAGCCCCGAATTCCTTCTCCTCCTGTTTGTACTTGTCAATAGCGAATACCACCAGCTATCTGGACGATGTGCTCTGCGGGGTTTTTTTTAACACCGCTTGCAGAGCACGGTCGTCCGAAGATGGTCCTCGGGGCAATTTTGCCACTTATGTGGAGTGGACACTGGTGAGGAATGGATCGACATTCACTATCTGTGTAGAGGAAGAGCTCGCCAGTGCCACTCCCGACCCAGTGACCAGCCCAACACCACTGATCTGCAGGGAACGTTTGCCAGAGCCCACCGCAGACGGAGAGCCACCCGCGGTGTGCGAGCCATCGCCAACAAGAGCGACAGAGCCATATACCACCGTGGAGGAGGAGCTCGAGTATCCGTCTGACCAGGTGCGAGAGCCGGCAACATCACCCAAAGTGGGAGTCCTAGTGGTGATAGAGGGACTGAGCGAGGGTCCCATCCACCCTCCCACTGCTAACGGTGACCAACCGCTGGACACCGGGAAGTTACTCATCGACTTCTGGAGCGAAGTCAAGCCCCTACCGCTGTTTCCAGACAGCAAAGACGTATCTCCGAGTCAACTGTTTCCACACAGTCAGGTTCTGTGTTTTCCCTTGCCCCAGTGTTCCATGTGCTTCTGTTGTTGTCATGTGATTCCTTTGTTCTGTTTCCTAATGTTCATTAGTTTCACCTGTGTCCCATTAGCCTGTGTATATCTACCCCTTAGTCTGTCTCCTTCATTGTCCAGTATTGTATTGCCACAACGTGTTGTCCATGTTCCTGTGTCTCCGTCTTCCCGTGTTTCCAGTGAGTGTTATTAATAAATCTACGTATTTTGATAATTCCGTGTTTTGTGCCTTTGAGTAAACAACCGTGACAGTTGTAGCCTATATGTCATATATACAGTATAGATACATTTAAATGGGCTACTATGAATTAAAATCGTACATATCCGTCTGTAAAACCATATTTTGATTTTAAAATTGTTTATTTAAAATTTGTATTTTCAGTCTAAAGATTGTTAAAACTGAACTGAAAAACACAACAACTTTGAAACCAAATTACACAAGAGATATCTTTAAAAAAAATAATAATTAAAAGTGGATGCTGGAATGTTCAGAAGGAATAGAAATAGAACACAACCAGGAACTATGCTTCTAACTACAGCTCTAGAGGTGTAGTTGTAACCCATACACACTTGCGACGCAGTTTACTTGAAACGACAGATTTGAGAATGATCAAATCGCTGAACTATAATTCTAACGACGGAACTTTGCAACCTTAGTTGGCTAATGATGGTTTTTGGAAACCTTTTGGGAACAATCACAATAACCCCCTCATTATCTATCAGGCACAGACACGTTTACGTTAACCACATATACTGTTCTACAACAGACAAAAAAATGCTGATGTTCTCAAACTCAGAGCTCTGATACTAGCATTCAAGAGCCCTTCTGGGTCTGTACCCTCTTACCTAAGCACTCTCTGTCAGATTTACATTTCCTCCCACTCAACCAATGATGATGGCACAATCACAGCATGCTACAAGGTCACTTTCAAAAACCTTCATACTCCCTCAGTGGCGGAACAAACTATTAACCTTCACCTGAACAGCAGAATCCATTGAAATCGTCACACTTGGTTAACAAAAACTCATCTGGGAGCATTTTATTAACCAGTCACTGATTTGCACTTACTACTCTTAGTAGTGCAGCAGTTTGTTAATATGTACACTGTGCACAGTATGCAAATTTATAATGCAGTGCAACAGAAATAAAAATCCCATTTATTTTCTCCATAGGAGAACTGATTTTTATTTAGATTTTTTATAAACCTTTAAAGACAGACATATTGTGATACAAGGCTGTTAATCAATGGTGCATGTGTTTTTGAAGCTGTCAGACAGCGTTATTTTAGCTTATTTAATAATAATCATGTTTAGCTGTGGAAAGACTTGTGGAAAAATACAGAAATCTTCAATGGTCAGCGAATCAAGATGGCAGATCTCAGCCAAACAGCTTTTTAGCTCTTGTCCAGTTTAATGAAGCACTGCAAATTACATTGAGTCAGTTTCCCTGCAGAGCTCTGAAAAATCTGAAATATTTGTATGCTTTGTCTTTTGATCTGTTTTTAAATATATGCTTTCCTTCAAATCAAGGATGGTGTCATCGACCTTATAGAGGTTTGGTTTTGATACATGGGTTATAATTGATTTTCTTTTAAACTTCCTCAAGGCCTGGTTTATTGTGATTAACTTGGCCTTCAGACCTTCAGTTTCTGAGTGGGGCAACTAAGGTAGCAAGTTCCATCGTCACAATTATAGTTTGCTGGTAATTTGACTCAAACATTTTTATTTCAAAGTGCTTTCAGCCTGACATAAAACGAAGCATAATTCTCTTGAACAGCTCTTGTACTTGTATCACATTTAGAGAGCAAGGGTGCCCCCTGGAGGTTTGGAAGAACTACAGGTATACAGAACATTGGCGCTGGGTAAATGTTACTGCCATCTTTCACGGAAAGATAAAAAATATGGAAAAATATTTAAACGAGATGATAGCAGGATTTGTAAAGGGCTGTTAAGTAACACAACTGATGCTGGCTGGTCACCTTTCTAAACAGAAAAACTTTTTAGCAGTCGCAAAGTAAGTATTTATTTAAATTAAAAATCTACTTCAAAAGAAGTGTGCATGATGCAGCCAACAGTCCTGTTGTCACTTACTTTAGTTCTCTGCTTTCACTTATGCTTTCTTGTAAGTTTAATTTTGAGGGACAGGAAATTATAAACGCGCTCGTCTCCCTTCAGTTTTCTTAATTAGCCAATGCAACATTACTTGAAAGACTTCCTAAATAAATGCCTTGCCCACTCATCATTTGACATGCTTAGAATGAATTCAGTTGCCATTTAAAGTGACTTTGACAATTATGTGACAAATTGCCACTCCCAAGAAGCTAAAAATGAATCTGCGTGGTAGATTAGATTCCAGCATGTGGATTTTTCAGGAAACGCAGTCATAATGGCAGGAATACGCGCTTGACTGCACGCTATTTGTCTGCATTACCTGGAGGGTCTCGGCGGCTCGAGCGACCTGACTCTCTGGTGCTTTGTAATGAGGGAGTTTAATTATTGCTCAGTCTGTGTGAAGACTCAACAGCACTCGTAGGACCCTCACCTTCTGTCCCCTCCACACTTTCTGATCTAAAAACAAGCTTAGCGTCTCTATAGCAACAGCTCTTGATGTGCTCAGATTTAAATGCCCGGCATTGTGCTGTTTGACTGGCTGTTTGTTTTTTTTTTCTTTCGTTTTTTTTCTTTTAAGGCTTAAAGTAAAATTAAAGTGAGGTTTGAGTACTGCTTTGTTTGATTTTTCTTTCAAAATGGATGTCAACAAATGTTCCCTGCTTCATTTTATAGACTGGCAAAAAAAGAAAATAAGACCCTGAGGGCATTTTTATTATTTCTTAGAATTTATTTCTCCGATATTTCTAAAAGCACAGTGGAGTTCTCAGCTGTGGTTCAGATATTAGAGCACTTTGTTTTCTGTGACGCAGAATCAACAATAGATTTTTATGGCGACTAGTCTCTGTGACTATTACATGGTGATATATCCATAATCTCAATCTTTGTGGCATTCTATCAAAAATAACATAGTAGAATAAGGGCGACACGGTGGCTCAGTGGTTAGCACTGTTGCCTCACAGGTTCGAGTCCTGGCTGGGTCAGTTGGCATTTCTGTGTTTGCATGTTCTCCCCGTGTTGGCATGGGTTTCCTCCGGGTGCTCCGGTTTCCCCCAGAGTCCAAAAACTTGCGGTATAGGTGAATTGGATAAACTAAATTGGCCGTAGTGTGAATGTGAGAGTGTATGGATGTTTCCTAGTACTAGTTTGCAGCTGGAAGGGCATTCGCTGTGTAAAACATATGCAGGATAAGTTGGTGGTTCATTCCGCTGTGGCGACCCCTGATGAATAAAGGGACTAAGCCGAAGGAAAATGAATGAAAGAATGAATGAATAAATATTTAATAAATGAAAGAAATTGTGATAACTATGTTGTTCTGTAGAATAAGCTTCGGAAATTAATATTAATACTTAATAACATTTAAATAATATTAATATATTTCTCCTTCCGTCTTTTAATTGTAACAAGAATGAAATTGAATTCACTCTAAAAGATATCAGATTTTTGTTATTCTTAATGAAATTATTTTAAACTTTAAAGGTTTCATGACTTATTAATTGGACACGCTTTTGCAGTACAAACAGTATATTTTTGTATATTTTTGAAAACTAACAAACAAAAAAAGCAGGAATAATATGTGTAATTACAATTTATGTTATGTTTAAATGTTATATTATATGATTTGTTAATTTAGTTGCATCAGGAGTTTTATACCTTTTAAGAATGTTTAAAGTCACTGTGAAATCAAAATGGACAACATATTATAATATTTTTGTGAAATATGATTTATACATGCAACATTACTATTTCATTATTTTTATTTCTTTATTTTCTCTCTCGTCAGCAACATCCTTCTTTTGTATGATGTCTTTGAGATTGACCAATAGCAATCCACAATCATTCTTCAATCCAATCAACTCCCCGTGGACAAAATCAGGTCCTGCCTTACATGTTTTTCTCATACAAAAAGCCAGTTCATTCACATATACATTACTACAGCAAATGATATGCTGATTTTAAGCTCAAAACCACATTGTCTAATAATCCATCAGTTTGGTAAAACTATAGACACATGCTGTAGAAAGCTAATGTGTGATTCAATTTAAGGATGTAAGAAATGGGCCAGACAACACCATGTTAGAGAGAAACTGCGCTGTCACTTTAGGTAATGGATTAATTGGCCAAACTGCCCAATTGGTAGCTGCTACGGAAGCCTCTCTCCCTTCATTTATCATAGTTTGGTGACTGGTTAGTTTAAAGTTAAGTGATGAAGCTGTCTTGGCCTCCGTGTGGACGCAGCAGGTCAGCCGCTTCAGCAAGAGAGGATTTGTTTTAGAAAATGTCTGCTGTTACTGATGGCGCAAGCACACCTGCAGTTTTAGAAACAGTGGGAATTTTTATGTTTGCCAGGCATTTGTTATTTCATTATTCCGACCTCATTCTGGAGGAGAGTCACGCATTGGTCATCTTGGATGCTGCAAAGTGACTTTGTAAAGTCTGTGTGGTTTGGTAATCATTAAGGTGAGGTTTGTAATCATTAAACTGAATTTTGGAGATGAGCAAACATTTATCAGGCTTGTTTAATATGGGCTGCATGACCTCTAGTTGCTAGTTTTTTTTAGGAAGCCTTGTTTAGGAAATCTTTGGCTGTATGAAATTTGTTGCCATGACAGCATTTTTCAGTGGGTTTCTATATGTTTATAAGTTGCTCTGGGTAGCTGATAGGAAGTTACTTCATGACTAAAGTGGAAAGAGCTCAGCCATTAAAAAGTATGTTTTTTTTTAAATGTATTTAAAAGAAGCACCATGCTCACCAAGGCTGCATTTGTTCTGTCAAACACACATACTGCACCTTTAAGTCAGAAGTCTTTTATTGTGTGTATGAGCAGCAAATGAACTGTGGCTCCCCTCCCCCTCCCCCTCCCAGAGTGGTGCCTTTAGAGCTTATGCCTCAGATTCTCCTGTAACAACAAACTAAAAATTGTCACTCTTACTGATAGCACAAGCACACCTGTAATCATTCTTGAAGAGATTAATGGTCATCCATTATTGGTCATCTTGGATGCTGCGATTGTGACTGCGATAAAAATGTACGTTAATTAAGATGACGTTATTTTTGGAGATGAGCAAATTTTCAGAAGCAAAAACAATATTTAATTTTGTGCCTCTTTAAATGCAAATGAGCTGCTGCTCCACTCCCCCTTTCCAGAAAAACAAAAATATATGCATGTGTTTTATAGCCTTGTCGGTTTAAACTTCTGATTTACTATTTCCTGTGCTCAGTTTTTCTCTTCTTATACATTTGTTACACATCAAATATCTTCTGACTGCTTCTGATAGCGACATAAATTACTTGCTAGAAGCTTAGTTAGGACACGGCATTATGATAAACCCTGCTGGCCTTTTCAAACCTCTAATAATGCCGCATGCCTGATATCTTTTCATTTGAAAGGCTTTTGAGAAACGCAGACAATAAAGAGCTCTGTTCTTTCAAGGGAAGAATTTTAGCTCCACCAATCTGAGAAAGACGTGCTGTCTGTCCATTCAGGTTCAGCAAATTGTTTAGCCTGTAAAAGAGACAATACAGCTGTCAGCTACTCCATTTTTGCTTATTTATTTATTTATTTTAAGATACCTCTTTTCATGTCTACACCGAGTCTCTAGAGATATGCTAGACGAGAAGTTAACAAAAGCAGCCTCCAAAATCTCTCATAATTAGATTTGCATATATCGCCTTTCAATGACATGCAGTGTTTCATTACCACAAGCATATTCACCCGCATATTCTCATTTATGGCTGCACGTTGAGATTGAGAACAACTTGTACCATATCTGATTAGCTGGAGAAAATTTTAGACAAGGAATTTATTAGATGCTACTTGGCTGAGAATCTAAGGGTGCAGCTGCCTTGGGAGAGGGTGCACAACACCATTTTAATGATCAAAAACTAAATGAGCAAGCTTGTAATGCTTTTAGAGAGTAGATTTAATCCACCTGGAGGTTTAGCATAATTAAAATCACTAATGAACGAGCCCTTAGAAATGGCAGACGGGGCGGCGGCACGGTGTTCGAGAGTGAAGTGAACACTGTCTATGTGATTAGTAAGTCAATCCAGCTTCTTTAACTATTATTAAAGTCGGCAACAATAGTGATAGATAACAAATGTTCAGTTTGTTCATCATATAAAGCTATCACATGGCCTTAAACCATGAAAATCTATTATAAAATTGTGAATTATCATGTATTAAAGTAAGTTGGTGTAATGACGTTGGTATACTCTGTATTCACAAAATAGTTTTGCATGTCGCTTTTGATAAGATAATTGTTTTATCAAACTATGAAATAAGTAAGTAAATAAATAAATAAATAAATAAAAACAGTAAATTATATTTAATTGTACATATATATATATCTATCTATTAGAACTCTTATTTTATTTAGGTGGCAAGGCAACATTTCCATTTTTATTCATTTTTAATCTAATATTTATATTTGATTTCAGCTTTATTGTAAATAGCTAAACATGGTTAATAGTTTTAGTTAAAAACAACACTGTATTGAAATGAAGCCATTCTTAATGAAAATTGTTTTCCATCATGTTCATTTCATTTCAGATCATCTTTTTGGACAAAAGTATACTGTACGTCATGTACACTAAACACAGAGCTGACTAGTTCTTGATTATGCAGAAATTACGTGTCTGCCTCATACATTCTCTCTCAGACTAAAAGCAGATGACAGGGTGACACTAAAGGGTCCTGTCACTATTAACAGTGATTGACACCGATTTCAGGGCAAAGAAAGAGGTCGCTTAGGTGACAAAAGGCTGCGGCTCTTCTCTGCCACACTCTAAAACCAGCAGAACGGATGATGCTGATCATTTATTATGGCAGGCTTTGCCGCAAAGACAGGTTATGGGAATAGTTGCAACCCTTGAAATACTGAAAATGTTATTTAAATCTGATAGTTTAAAGCTGAAATAGGGGCTTGATCTAGGGGCAAAATCACCATTTAAAGACAGATAAAAATACAAATCTACAATATAGCCATAGCAACTCACTTTGGTTCAAATTTGTATGCAAAAAAAGGAGGCTTGTTTTTCCCCCCAGGTATCACATTTTTGATACTTTACATCTTTTTTTCACACACGGAAAATGTGAAACTTGAAACAAAACTCACAAAGAGTATTTAATGATGTCTATGAGTCTATGTAGTTACGGTATAACATGGATATAAATCATATTGAAATAATACAACGCCCAACGTATTTTTCAACAAAATCACTATATATAGATACAGCATGAAAAACAACTTTAACACACTTAAGTATCACATTTCATATTTTCTGAATCGTGAAACAGGGTGGCACGGTGGCTCAGTGGTTAGCACTGTCACCTCACAGCAAGAAGTTCGCTGGTTCGAGTCCCGGCTTCTGTTTGGGTTTCCTCCGGGTGCTCCGGTTTCCCGAAGGAAAATGGATGAATGAATGAATCTTGAAACATATGTTGTTACTTTTATCCAAAAAATGCTCACCATCTGCATAATTTATGAAAAAATAGGTGAGGTATTTTGAGTTCACAGGCACTTTCTGGGGACATATTGTACAAAATGCATTTTTTAAATAAAACCTATTATGCTTGAAAGGTACTTATACCTACTTTGAATGGCTTGAAGGTGGATAAATTATGAGACCATTTTCTTTTTTTATTTATTTCTTATTTGTATTCTCTATTTCTTTAAGTCAATTTTGTGAGTTTAAGGATTTGAAAATGTTTGTCGGAAAATGAAAGAATTGTATTTCATCCTGTTTGTTTTCTTTGCTCCTAGCTGCTTCAAAGAAACCCATTCTAGGAAACATCTCTGAGAAGACTGAAATAGGTTTCTAACCCGTTTTCAAAGACATATTTCTTTCAAAAGGTCTTTTCCTTAGAGACAGGGTATTTCTTTCAAAGAATTAACCCAGAAGGCATGCACTTCTTCTTTTTTTCAAAACTTCCTAAATGATTTCAGCTGAATTTGCACTGTTCCTGAATGCTTTAATGATCTTCCAGTCGCTATTGGCCTGTAGATTAATGTTGAGCATGATACTTGTCCTCACACCTCTGCTGACAAACTTAATGAGTTGGTTGAAATAGCTGTTACATTTTTTTTTTTTTGGCAATGCTGTCTAGTTTCAATTAGTTACGGTAAAAGTGAAACTGGTGCCAGTTTTTGAGGTGTGAATGGAGAAAAATGTAAGAATACAGTGGCTATGATGCAATATAATGTAATACAAACACCATTTGTTGTGCTGCGCTTAGGAAAAAGTAGTGAACTACAGGCATTCCACTGAAAAATGTAGGTAGGTTATGCATTAGAGTTTTTAGTTTGCTATTTCCAAACATTTGGTGGCTACATACAAGTTTTAATGGTTGTGAAATATGACGCAGCAGTTTTATATATTTTGAAAGAAAGCTTATGAAAATGACATTTAATAAGATGACTATGAAACAGGACAGTGCGGCGTTCTGTATGCCTTTGATGGGTAGACAAAGAAAATCTGAAACAGTGAATTTGCAACAAATCAAAGATGCAGACAGGATCGCAGATGGAAGGTAAATTGCATTGTTAATATTTGATAGTGTTGTGCACGAATGCTTCTGTATTGTGAGTGTGAGCATTGGAGAGAAAGGAAGGATAAAAGGGAGAAAATATATCTTTTTTTTTTTTTTCTCTCCCCTGTTCTCCATTACAAAAGCTTAAGTTTTAGAAGTAAAATTGTCTATGCTGTGATGTAGCAGTTAGCTTACGTGCTTCAGCACATTTAGATTTAACTCCTGTCTGTATTTTAAGGGCATAACCAACCCAATTTCATGAGAAAATGTAACTATGCATTTCTACACATGAAATAGGAAGCTAATAACCATGTGACTCCAATAGCATACAATTAGTATCTGTATGTTATGTGATTTGAGTTATTTCTATAAGAATAATCAATGTTTACATTTCAAAAACCAATTAGCTTTTATTGAAATGCTACAATTAGCTTTTTTTTCTCATTATATGACCCTCATTCCAAAACCCTCATTAGTTCACAACCAGTTGTTATTACAAACACTCAGTTGTGGTTAACAAGAGACTTTCTGTGAACACATATCAGCCTTATGTGTATACCTTGATGCTAATTGTAACTTTAATGCTGGTGCAAATATATTTTACAGTGTATTTTGAAAGAATAACTCAAGACTGTAAGAAAATGTATAGTTTTATATAGATTGTTTTAATCAAATATCTGAAACACATACAGCATATATGTATATATTTATATTATTATTATTTATTTATTAGATTGTAATCATTCTTCAGTTTAATGACACAAAATGGAATCAAGAAATCCCCAAATTGATTCTTTATGTGTATGCTTTTTTCAGAAGATGTAAATATTTTTAATTCACCTATAGTCCTAAAGATGTCACCATATTTTGAATGACAATTAAACAAATAAACAAATAAGTATTCCACAGCCCAGGCTCACGAGAAATATGTGAATCAGCTTACATTTTTTGCGCAACATAAAATACGTAGCTCAGGGTACATTTCGTTGCAAAATTCAGATGACAAATTCACTAGGACACTATCTACATTAGGGTACATTTTGTTATATGCATCAGATAAACTCATTCGTTGTCCAAGTGCACAAGAAGGCAGGGCTAGTCATACAGATTACCTATCGAACCACTGACCTAAACCCTTTTTTAAACCCAACCAATAGTTTTTTAAAAAGCAAACGTAAGAGAAAAGTGCACTGTGACCACGTAGCTTCTTGACTTTTAATTGCTTTTATCTCCTTTGTGAACCCAAGAACAACACTGTACAATGTGATCTACCAAACAAACTGATCACGCCAGAAAAGTTGGATATATGGACATATATGAATATATAAAGCGGTTATTCAAATGTTCTGTATTTAATTAGAAATAAGTGGTTTTGTGGTATTTAATTAGTGTTTTGCAAATACCTACATGATAATAATAATAATAATAATAATAATAATAATAATAATAATAATAATAATAATATGGTGTGTCCCTGTAATTATTACTCATGTGAAAACAAACAATAGCTGTTGGCATCATACTGCCCTGCAGCGTTCATTTTACCTAGAAACTGCGTATGTTGTATTTTCAATGAGCCTATGTTGGTATTTCATACTGCAAAATAAATAGGAGATTTGCAAAACCACTCATGGTTTGCAAATTGTGCCTGCAAGAGCTGATACCATGTCTACACCAGATGTGAGTGGTGTGCCGTGACTATAAGCTATAGAACTCACTACAATCAGTGGCTTTATCTACACTAAATGCTAAATAAAGCTCTACTGTATTTCCTTTTGTACTATGGCATAACATCTGTAAAGCATTATCAGAACTAATAGATCTACATAATTATATTACCTTCCACTGCCTTTGCATGAAACATGTTAACAACTTTTCCCATTCACATCTTCAAAGAGAAGACAATGAAGTGCAATAATTTCCTGGCAGTCTGACATTATGTGACCACCGCAAAAAGATGTGAATGGATTAATGCAGTGGAGAACACTGAGGGTTTGCCGCAGCACTTAATTTGTCATGGCAGATCAAAGGTGACTCTGGGTTGGGTCTGCATCATCTTGTACTCCTGTCCCTCTCCACTTTCATCTGCTCTATGAGGCCTGGATGAGGCTCCTCTTCAGCCCGAGCAATCTTGTCATTTTCCACAGCAATCATACTCAAGGTTGAAGTCGCAGCTTTTTTATTGATCTGGGCCGAGCGTGATGAGTTTCATCTCGGAGGGCTCGGTGTATCGGTCAAAGATAGACAGAAACACACACTCGCATGACGGTGCGCACAAACACACCATATACTTCCTTATTAGATATAGAAGTTGAGATGCACTTATTATTATGCCTCTGTCGCACAGGAATACGAACAACTTCAACATAGTTTTCATCAAAAAATGAATATTCTACCAGAACTATTTTCTGGTTGTTCCAATTTTTTTTAATCTTTCTGCTGTGAAACAATAAATTATATTTTGATTAACGTTAGAACTTTTAAAGGTGCTGTATGTAAGTTTTTGACTCTTCTGAAGCATAAAAATACCATAATAAGTTTGCAGATATTTAAAAAACGTGCTAAGTGAACATTCTTGTTTATCTGAAAAACAATGCTGAAGTCAAATATTCTGCTTTCTGTCTTTGTTTTGGTTCTTTTAACCCACCCAATGCCAGTTTAGCCAATTATATTTTGGCAACCCGGGTTGCCTTGGTGGAAAACTGCATATTTCATTCATTCAGTCAGGAAGACTTTCAAAGCATGCGTCCATGACCGAAATGCGACCTCCGGTGGACAGTAGCAGACTCTGAAATGAGACTCAGATTCACAGTTCCACATGAGGTGGTTATTAATTACCAAATAATATAAATATTACCAGCGTAAACATTAGGTGAGCTGGTTACATTGTAACCCCGTGTCCTAACAACATCCCACATGACGAGATTTGCAGTGATAAGCAATTTGGCTGTTTGCACCAGAAAACACAGACATAAATTTAAATACAGCCATTCAGAAGCACAGAATGTGCACTCACTCACAAAATGGTAAGGTTTATAATCGAATTTAACATTATTAAATGTACATGCTGAATCATTGTGTTGGTTTAATTATTTCAGAGTTCTAAAGTTCAATTTCAGACGGTTTATTTTATTTTCAAGATCTGAGGTGAACTATCTGCTGCATGCTTTCAGTAGTATGACAATAAATGTCATGTAAAATGGCATTTAAGCTCACATTGTTAGCATTTAACACTGAATAAAGTACATGAGGTGTACCAGAGGTAAACAGCACTGTCAGTTTATCCTGCTGTTTAGCTGCAATAAATAGAAGCCGTTTCTAATATATCAGTTCGAGGTGTTGGTTACAACAAAAACTCCTTTTAATATGGAAAATATGCCTTCTGTCGCGTGCCGTTGCTTTTATTTAGAACATGGTTTAAATCAGCCTTTACGTCAGACTTGCTCCTGTTGGTCAATCTGGCAACCTGCGCTTGTGTTTGTTTTGTACCAGGAATGTAATACCTAGTTCAACCACTGGGTGTCAAACTTACATACCACACCTTTAAGTAACACGTGACTCATTCTGGAACTGCTGGTACATTCTATTATTTGGTACTGGTGCATTTCTATTAATTGTGCTTTAACTGGAATCATATACAACAAATGTAGAATTTGTACGTTTAGAATACCTTATTAATTTTAAATAATGCAAAATGCTTTAATGGGATAGACAACATTTGATTTTGTTACTAACTGTTTTAAACTTATTGCTAATCATTTTTAAACCACTAACAGACTTGACAATAACAGATTTGACATTTACCACCATTTTGATACTATTGTTTTGTTTTTTCACTATTGTCACTAAAATGTCACAGTAACAGAGTTGACAAATAAATATGCTATTGGTGTATCCTAAACATGTTTTACAAATTATTGAAAGGAGAATAATGACATGCCTCAATGCCCTCCCAGTCATTTCATGACATAATTTTGAACAAGTTTGTAGGGTTCCCCTTCATACGGGAACTTCAACGTGCGTCTGTTAACAGACTATGGGAGTACGTCAGACGAGCAATCACTCTGAAGAGTAAGAAAACGGGCCAATGAATGCCAAATTGAATTGGCAGAGCTCTGCTCCACAGCTGGCTGCAATGAGCTATCAGCTATATAAGCTGCACGCTGTGGAGTGAGCCTCAGAATTTATTTGCTTCAGACCCTCTCACGAGACTGAAGACACTCTATCTGCCAACCTGATTTCAAGACTGAAACCAGTTTACTCACCAGTGCGGGAGATGACGCGACAGCGGCAGTTGATCTGGGCTTCCTGTCCCCTGGGCGTTTCGCTGGTGTTCACAAAAGAGCAGTTTCACACTAAAAGAGCAGATTCCCTAAGAGAGCAACACAGTCAATCAACACGTCTTTTTCAAGACGCTGTTCTGACTGTGCGTTTCTGGATGCGGTGGTTCCTATCTCCGGATGATGGGCACGGGTATCGCATCACACGTCTGGGGGTCCAGCATGTCGATGCGGTGCTCGCGGACAGCTCATGCTCTCACTGTGAGAGCGTGGCTGTTGCAAAGCTGAGATCGCGGCTTCCAAGCCACCCCCGTTGCTCCCCGTGAAAGCGGTTAGCACGCGGGCAGATCTGAGGATTACAGTGGGGGCTTATCCGTCGCCTCCGGGCCCGCGGACCCCCCACTCCTCCACAACACGCTCCATCCAAGCTTCGAGTGGTGGTGCGGTTCATCCCCTGGGATGCCCGCGCTTCCGCTTGATGACACCGGAGATTAGATGTCCATCACGACATCGGAGGGCGAGCTGTCATGCTCCGATGACAGACCGGGCTCGCTTCCATCCTACGGGGTGCAATGCGTAGTCACGGTTCTCGAATCAGACATGATGGCTGCGCTTCCTGGGCTGCTTCGGCGGTGTGGCTGGAGATGGCTTGTCCCCCAGTCTCACCGCCGGACCGACTAGAGGTGTGGCGTGCGAGCTGATGTAAGATGAATCTTCCAGCTCCCGTCCACTTCTTCCCAGGGGCGCACAGCGAGCGCACGCTGGCATAGAGGGCGTTTTTCTCTGCCCGGTCCTCGTGCGCTTCCGCCTTCACCTCCCCTGATGGCGAGGCGGACAGTGGGTACGAAGCTATTCCTCAGGTGGTTGGCTGCCACCTGGAGGGGTAAGCTGAGACCCCCGTCCAAGGCGGGTGGGTTATCTGTGTCTCTCATGGACAGAGCCCACACCGTTGCGGGCCATGCCGCTTCTGCCCTGCACCACAGCACCTGCTGTGCTGCACAGGGGCGGTTCTACCCCAGGCTTATGCGTAAGCACCGCACGGTGGTCGACTATGCTCTCATGACCTTCAAGTCGGCCGCCCGTGTCCTGGGGAGGACGATGGCCACACAGTGGTCCGGAAATGCCACCCTTGGCTTACCCTGGCAGATATGCGCCGCGCCGACAAAGTACGCTTTCTTGGTGTGCCCATATCCCAGGCAGGCCTACTCGGCGACACTGTCGGGGACTCGGAAAACTGCTCCCCCACCGGACCCGTCCGCGCTGGCTGTTCTTTGACGTTACACTGGCTAGTGAACGCGCCGAGCCTCGCCGCAGGAAGTTGACTCTCCCGTCATAGGTCGCCGTAAAGTCCGGTAATCGGACCGCGAAGCGAACCTAAGGCGGGCCACTTGGAGAAGAGGAGAACAGTTCTTTCCCCGGTGGAGGGCTGGGGCTCCCGCGCGAACGAATGTAGCGATCCGAAAAAAGAGCGGCTTTTCCTCCCTCTGGGTGTGGAAGCCCAATTGCTGCCAGCATGGGACGCACTGCCTTCCAGCTCTCAGCTTTGGTGCACTTCGCCACAGGCTTTGAGGGCGCCAGAGGATGATCTCCTTTCTCGCACCTCCAGCCTCTCCGCGGGATCCTGGGAGGAAGGTAAGAGACTCTCTCTTATTTTCAGCTCTTCCTCGGGCCGCTCTGCTTCCCGGGGTGAGCACTCCCCTCCCGAGCTGCCCCTCCGTTGGCATGTCATTGATCAGTCCGATGGTGCCATTAGCGCGGGCTCTGCCAGCCTGGTTAGCGCTGCCCAGCCTGTCGCGGTGGCTCATGCGGACGATCAGACTCGGCTATGCGATTCAATTCGCTATCCGCCCTCCCAGGTTCATGGGTGTTCATATTACGAAGGTTTCCCCCGAGAGCGCCCCTGTCTTGCGAGAGGAGTTTACTGTCCTCCTGGCGAAGGATGCAATCGAGCAGGTCCCTCCAGCCGAGATGGAGTGTGGGTTTTACAGCCCGTACTTCATCGTGCCGAAGAAGAGCGGTGGGTTATACCAATCCTATCTGCGCATTTTGATCTGTCATCCGTTCAGGATGCTGATCAGGGTGCTCATGCAGAAACGCATCCCCCAGTGCGTCCGTCCGCGGGATTGGTTGCAGCTATATGACGCTGAAGGATGCTCACTCCATGTCTCGCTCTCTCCCTCACAAAGTGCGACGGGGCTCGAGAATGGCAGTAAATGGTCCTCCCCTTCGGGCTCTCCCTGTTCTATGCGTGGAGGATGCCCTGTGTCTCTTTGACGCACGCGCATCTGCATTTTTGATTATTCTTTGACTGGGTTATTTTTTCAGACCTTGAATTAGTCAATTATGCATAGGGACCTGGTGCTCTGGCACCTCGGCCTGTTGGGGTTTCAGGTCAACCGAGAATGAGCAAGCTCTCCCCCGGGCAGAGCTTCTCTCATCTCGGGTTGGAGCTGGACCCGGTCTCCATCACGGTGCGCTTTTAGCGCGCTGGGCTAGTGCTGCCCTGTCCGTTTATTCGGCAGTTATAGTGGTTTCACTGAAGTTTTTCAGAGGCTCCTGGGGCATGACATTTTGTAGCCGCTATCACGCCGCTCAATTGTTCATATGAGACCACTTCAGCGCTGGCTTCACGATCGGGTCCCCAGATGGGCATGGCGCGCGGAGACGCACCGGGTGTCCATCACTACGCTGTGTCTCCGCACCTTCAGCCCCTGGATGGACCTTGCCTTCTACGGGCCTGGGTGCCCTTAGAACAAGTGTCCAGTCATGCTGTCATTCTGAGGGATGCTTCCAGTACGGGCTGGTGGGCTGTGTATATCGAGCATGCAGCCGCAAGTTTGTAAATCGGACTTCGGTTGCGTTGGCATTTAATTGCCTGGAGTTGTTGGCAGTGTTTCTCCCTCTCCGCCGGTTCATACCGGTACGGGAGGGGGCACATGTGTTGGTTAGGACGGCCAGCATAGCTGCGATAGCGCACGTCAGCCGTTTGGCTGATGTGCGCTACCGCCGCATGTCTCAGCTCGCTCGCCATCTGCTCCTCCGGAGTCATGCGGCTTTATAGCTGCGCGCCATTCATATCCCATACGAGCTCTACCGTGCCAGCTTACATGCTCTCACGACAGTTACGTTTCTGGGAGAATGGAGACTCCACCCCGGCAGTCCAGCTGTTATGGGCACGCTTCAGAGAGGCCCAGGACATCCTGCCGCTTCTCCCGAGCGGCCCTTCGTCAGCTGCTTTCCCTGCTCTGCACGGATGCGCTGGCTCTCAGCTGGCCCCGGGTTTACGCAATATGTGTTTTCCCCAGTGAGCCTGCGCGCACAGACTCTGTGCAAAGTCGGGGAGACGAGGTGCGGGTCTCGCTCGTTGCGCCTCCTTGGCCCAACCGGACCCGAGTTTCCAGACTCACACTCCTCGTGATGGCCCTCCCTGACGAATTCCCCGGAAGAAGTACTCCTTCTTCTGGGACGGGCACCCTCTGGCACCCGCGCAGCGTTCTGGAACCCTCATTGAGGGTTTCTAGACAGAGCGCGGTAGACTTAGGTGACCTATCAGTAGATGGTTAACACCGTCACTCAGGTTCCTACCACCCCTTTTTTATATTAAAAGTGGTAGTGAGCCTGCAAGTGCTGTCTGCGGAGGAGGCAGACCCAGCCCTTTTATTGTATGTCCGCGCATTGCGCTTAATGTGACACGTAGAGCATACGTCTTTAAGCACTCTTTTCTGTTATGATCGGCAGAAGGGAAGTGCCGTATCAAAGCAGAGGTTGGTCCATTTTATAGTTATGCCATTGCCCTCGCCTTACGTGCCAGGGCAAGCTGTGTCCCCCGGGAGAGAGAGCACACTTTATAAAAAAAAGCGGTGCCTCCTTTTCAGCGTGAGTACACAGCGCCTCTTAACAGATTATGCAGAGCTGCGGGCTGGGCGACACCTAACACATTCACGAGATTTTATAATCCTCAAGTGGAGTCAGTTTCCTCCCGATTACTGGGTCACTCCGGTCAATCGGGACGAAATTAAACTCGGTGTCAAAAACGCTTGCTGCGCCATGCTCCCTAACCCGGAGATACGTGCGCCTTTTCTATTCTGCTAGTAAGTTTCCCGCTTGGCGAACCCTAGAGAATTCCTCCGAGGCCCCCAGCACCCGACTCAGCGGAGGAGCCGGGTGCCTGGCTCAGTGTGATGTCTGGTATGCCCACTCTTGGTCTACCCACATGCTGAGGTTCGGTGCCAGCTATGCGCGGTCCCCGATGGTGATCCCATATGCTTATTCAGCCACGGAGTGTTCCCCCTGACCAGGCGGACCCGTGTCTTCCCTACCCGCTAACCAGCTTATCATATGTAGCACTCCCCCTCCATAGGGCTAGTCCATATGTCCTTATTGCCATCAAGTCTCCCCTCTTGGGTAGCAGGTGGCCTCCGCAGGGTCCTCCCCCTTCAGGGACTGGCACGCTTTCCCAACGTATTGTCGTATTTCTAAAATCCCTAGACTATATTAGTTAGGTAAAAGCACATTTACGACCCCGATCTAAATTATAATTATTCCCATGTAATGGTAATTAAGGGCCTAAGGGACGTTGGAAGGTTGCGCTCTTGGTGATGCTTGTGCGCCCACGCTATGCTTGGCAAACTTCACATCAGGAGAGTGACGGGCTTAGCTGCTGTGGCGTTTTCCATACAGTCTCCCATAGTCTGTTAACAGACGCACGTTGAAGTTCCCGTATGAAGGGGAACGTCCTGGTTACGTCCGTAACCCAAGTTCCCCGAATAAGGGAACGGAGACGTGCGTCTCCACTGCCACAGCAGCTGAGTCTCCAGCTGATTAGCTGAGTGATCGGCTCTTCAGCAGGCAAATTCTGAGGCTCACTCCACAGCGTGCAGCTTATATAGCTGATAGCTCATTGCTGCCAGCTGTGGAGCAGAGCTCTGCCAATTCAATTTGGCATTTCATTGGCCTGTTTTCTTACTCTTCAGAGTGATTGGTCGTCTGACATACTCCCATAGTCTGTTAACAGACGCACGTCTCCGTTCCCTTATTCGGGGAACGTGGGTTACGGACGTAACCAGGACGTTCCATTCTATCAGCCCAATGACAGAATCTAATGAATGGTTGAGGGTTAAATTCATGTAAGCCTTTTCTAGCATTTCCGAAAAGAATTATTTTTTTTCTTTATATATAACTCTGAATTTAATCTGACTCCAATTTTAAGTGACCGTCAAATTTTTTCTGTATTTTCCATTAGGAACGGATCACATTTATCGTTTATGAATCAATTTAGAGTTTTGATTTATTAGGGACCAAACGCTGCTTAGAGTTTCACGCCCTGGGTTTGCATGTATTCTTGCGGACACTCGACACTCTGAAGTAAGTCAGAGGATTTAGGGTTAACTAATACATTGTAGTCCAGTTGCCTCCTGCTCACTCTAAAAATGTAGTTAATTTAGTCATTTCCATACAACTTGCTAATATCAGTGATTAAAAAGAAATAAAAAGATCTTCATGCTGTCGTGCCTCCTGCTATGTACAGTCAAACAAGGCTAAAATATGTAAAATCATGTACACACCATAGAGGTAGTGCAGCCTCCACATAATCTACTGGTTATAATGATTTTAGGAGAATTCAGAATGAATCAAAACGTAACACTTTATTTTCCAGATAAAAGTGTATCATGTCATTTACAGAATCAAACAATAAAAGCCACAACGTCAATTACTCAAAGATAAATCTATGGATAGTCAAGTCCAAATAGTGTTGAGCTTGAGAGACAGACTTGCATCCCGAGACATTTCTTCATTCTCTTTAAATACCCTAGGAGAGCAATGAATGATTATTTTGTTAAGTTAAGCAGTGACTTAAATATTTACTCATCTGTTTGGGATTAAATCAAAAGTTATCAAAAGACAGAAAACAAAACCTTGTTACCAGTCACACCAGAATATTTATCAATACCAGAAGGGAAGGAAAAGTCAGGGAGTAGGGCAACAATTTGTCAAAGTCTATCCTGGGCCTTTTCTCATGTCCTCTTCTTCAGATTCATTCATTCATTTATTTTCCTTCAGCTTAGTCCCTTATATATCAGGGGTCGCCATGAACCGGAATGAACCGCCATGAATCGGAATGAACCGCCAACTATTCCAGCATATGTTTTGGGACAGTGCTATCCACTGAGCCACCGTGCCGCCTTCATATTCCATTTTATTGTTTTATTTTACTAAGTCTGAGTAAAATCCATCCCTACAAGCTGGATGTTTTTTTAATCTGTGCTTCACATGCATTTTTCAGTTGATCAGAACATAGAGACAGACACAAAATGTAATTTAGTTATATAATTTGACACAATTTGTGTTATTATTCAAAATGGTTTCATTACGGATTTGTTTAAAAAAAAAAACAATAGCTTCATTTAGGAAATGCAAAATGTACCCCAAATTCTAGAATCAATACTGCTTTATTCACTCACTTACTCACTCACTCAATTCGTCTTAGTCCCTGATTTCCACAGGGTAATAAACCGCCAATTATTCTAGCACATGTTTTATGTGGCAGATGCCCTTCCAACCGCAACCCAGCACTGGCAAACACCCATACACTTTCTCATTTACACACATTCATTCACTAGGGCCCAATTTAGTTGACCTAATTCACCTATAGCGCATGTCTTTGGACTGTGGGGGAAACGGGAGCACCTGGAGGAAACCCACACAAACATGGCGAGAGCATGCGAACTCCACACAGAAATGCCTCCTGTCCCAGCCGGGATTCGAACCAGCGACATTTAAATAATGAAATACTACTTTAGCGAAGATCATTTATAATATTACTGAAGATTTTAATTTCAAATAAAAGCTTTTGTTTTTTGAACCTCAAGTCGTACTAAAAAAAGTCTAATTTTCCAACATATTTAAAGCCACTCAAAATGCTTTAAACTACATCTTTGTATTACAATTTTGAAGATTCAAATGTCATCAAATGTCACATTCGTAAATCATAAATCCAGTCATAAATCCAGAGAAATTGAGAACTTTCAAGAGGCTCTGTTTTTTTCAGCTTCATGCATATTATAAATTACAACATATTTAGTTTTTTATCTATAACAATATTAATTTGTGAAAAAAAGTTATAGTACATTTGAAATGTGTCTTAAAAGAAAGGAGAAAGCATACAAATGGTGGAAGCATTATATAAATGTTCAAATATAGTTGCAATGTATTATAGGTCATTTGTAGTTTTTAAGTGTACATATAGTCCACTGTTATTCGCAGTTGTGGTTTAACCTTAAGTCTGAACATTCACCTATAGCAATTAATCCTTGTTCAAAGCTTCCTACTTCTTCAGACCGACTCCTTGTTGCAATAAATCAGACTCACTCAGTCTCTAATGAGGGTTCCTGACATCAAAGTTACCCTCTCAACCTCATTAACCTGTCTGGGGAAGAAGGACACTGATAACAGTTGTCCCTTAATCTCTTTCTGCCTCCTTTTCTCCAGCATCTGTGTATTAGCAGAGGAACAGCAGACACACTTTGATATTCTCTGTGATATTCCCTTTTTTGTACTTCAGATTGCTCAGCTGTGCTTTAAACTTCATGCATACATTACAGGTGAAGTGTGTGATTTTCTGCAGCAAATTCTGTTCAAAAGTGTTGCAGATGGTTGCTATGATGTTGCTGAGATCTTGTTATGTGGTTGCTAAATTGGTGGTTTCTAGCTTGTTGCATATTAAGTCAGTGGAGACCAAGTGTCTTGATGTTCCGGTATGTCATATGAAACATCTCACAGTTGATGGCATTTTTTGTTTTGTTTGTTTTATTCTGTCTAATTTAACATCTGTTGGACAAAAAAAGAGAAAGATAATAAAGAATTGCCTCATCAAGCAACATAATCTTTGGAAAATAACTTCTAAATCATAATACTAAACACAACACTTTACTTGAAGGGGGTGTTCATAAGACTGTTATGACACATTTACAATCATGAAATGGCACATGTAATGAATATGAATAAACAACAATGTCATTAAGTCTCATTTGGTCAGTTGTGCCATTTTAAATGCAAAGCTTGTTCACACTTGACAATAGGTGTCATTAGTTAATGTTAGTTCACGTATTTACTGACATGAACAAATAATGAACAATACTTACAGCACAGGATTTATGCCTGTTAACATATGATAATGCACCGTGAGTTAACACGAATTAACAATGTATGACTTTATTTTCATTAACTCTAATTCATTTTAAGTTAACAAAGAATACTGTAATGTATTGTTCATTATTTGTTCATGTCAGTAAATACAATAACTAATGAATCGATGGATAATCGATGCGCATCTATAGATTTGCTCTTTCAGTGTTTGGACTTTCAACAGTGAAATTTAAACTACACTGAACTGAACTAAACTGAACATCAACTCTGAAAACTGGACTGACACAGTTTCAGTTTACTAGAACTTCTATGTTCATTGAATTGAATGAAACGTGTACATGTAAAGTCATACCCAAAGATGATATTGAGATGTCTTTGTTATGACAACTTAAAATAAACCAATGCATCATAACTTGTCATAAATCTGTCATAAACATAATATAGCAGACTGACTGTTGAACCTGAGAGGTTAGTTAGCTTCATGGATTAATCTTATATTAAACTGTTATGTGGTTGGTTTTGGCATTGGCTGGCATGAGGCCATTATAGTTGTTTCATGAGTATTTTTTTCAGTGAAATAAACTGAATTTGTCATTAAAAAATTGACATTGGATGTGTTAATACACTGTCAAATAATTTTATAATTGTTTCATATTTATTCATTCATTCATTCATTTTCTTTTCGGCTTAGTCCCTTTATTAATCTGGGGTCGCCACAGCGGAATGAACCGCCAACTTATCCAGCACATGTTTTACGCAGCGGATGCCCTTCCAGCTTCAACCAAACACTGGGAAACACCCACATACTCTTGCACACACACTCATACACTATGGCCTATTTAGCTTATTCAATTCACCTATATCGCATGTCTTTGGACTGTGGGGGAAACCGGAGCACCCGGAGGAAACACACGCGAACATGGGGAGAACACAGAAATGCCAACTGACCCAGCCGGGGGTCGAACCAGCGACCTTCTTGCTGTGAGGCGATTGTTCTACCCACTGCGCCACCGTGCTGCCCGTTTCATATTTATCTTGACCTAAAAAAAAAAACAGTGGTACAAATTGAGTTTGAATGTCATCTTTACATTTGAAATTATATAAGTGACTGAATGACATTTAATCACATTTGTTACATGCATAAAATCTCCTTCATATACATGTACATATACGTGTCATGTCAGGATGATAAAGATGTCATGACAATATGATATTATCACCATATTTTAAGCAATACTAATAAAAATATCTTCTGATTAACAAATGCGCTTTGATTAAATTTCTAAATTTGATGTGATAAAGACTTAAATCTTCACAATACAAATATTCATGACTCTGAAGATGAATTATTAATTATGTTAGAGACGTTTGCTTGCACAGTGTCAGTGACTACACATAAACAGATAAAATCATACATTTGATTCCTTCTTGCATTATTAAACGACAAAATTTCTCGACAACCCAAACCAAACTCTTTCAGGCCTCAGTGAAAACTGAAGTGTTTGAGGGTCAACGCAGGTGTTGTTCATGGGCAGCCAATAAAGACCTAGACTAGCATTCTTTGCTGCCCTTCTTGACACCAGGCCATCTTCCAAAAGTCTTCGCCTCACTGTGCGTGCAGATGCGCTCACACCTGCCTGCTGCCATTCCTGAGCAAGCTCTGCACTGGTGGCACTCCGTTCCCGCAGCTTAATTCTTTTTAGGAGACGATCCTGGCACTTGCTGGACTTTCTTGGACGCCCTGAAGCCTTCTTAACAAGAATTGAACCTCTTTCCTTGAAGTTCTTGATGATCCTATAAATTGTTGATTTAGGTCCAATCTTAGTAGCCACAATATCCTTGCCTGTGAAGCCATTTTTATGCAACGCAATGATGGCTGCACGCGTTTCTTTGCAGGTCACCATGGTTAACAATGGAAGAACAATGATTTCAAGCATCACCCTCCTTTTAACATGTCAAGTCTGCCATTCTAACCCAATCAGCCTGACATAATGATCTCCAGCCTTGTGCTCGTCAACATTCACCATGTCACCTGAGTTAACAAGACGATTACTGAAATGATCTCAGCAGGTCCTTTAATGACAGCAATGAAATGCAGTGGAAAGTTTTTTCAGGATTAAGTTAATTTTCATGGCAAAGAAGGACTATGCAATTCATCTGATCACTCTTCATAACATTCCGGAGTATGTGCAAATTGCTATGATAAAAACTTAAGCAGCAACTTTTCCAATTTCCAATATTTATGTAATTCTCAAAATCTTTGGCCACGACTGTACACTGTAGATTTGGGCTGCTCTTTCTACCCACATGAAAAATAGTAAAGTAATTCATAGTAAATACTATAGTAATCCTAAAGTAAATTGTATTATAATGTATAATGTAATGTATAGGGTCACACTTTATTTTAATTCCCAAATCATGCCATTAACAAACCATTAACCAAGACTTTTAGCTAAAAAACAAACAAACTACTAATTAGGATTTACTAAAGTGTTACCATATTTATTCTAATGGATGCTTTGATATATAATATTAACTATCATGAACTTAATAAATACTGTAGTATAATTAGTAACTAAGTATTTGTTGTTTATGTCCCTCCATCTATACACTTTATCCTCTGGCTTTAACCATAACCACATTTTTGTTCTTGTTTTTCTTTTTTCTTTTTTTTTATGTGTTTCATGTGTACTGTGAATAAGAATGTATAGTTTTAATGTGATGCTGTAAAAATAAAACTATAAAATAATACTAATTTGTTACTATAGTTGTTGTATTACCACAAATGATTAATTCAAGTTACTTTACTAACATGGCTTTTCAAACCCTGTAACATTTACTATAAAAGAGTATAGTATTTTTTTCATGTGGGTATTGAGAGACAATAACCTCAAATATCCTGTGCTTCAATCTCTGAAACCATCAGACCTTTGACAAAAGCTATAAGAAATATAACCTCCTGAAAAAAGTATAATAGAAGCATTTAAAGATTGGACAGAAAATATAATATTTCATATATACTGTAGATGTAGGTGCAGATGTCTTACATTGACAGCAGTTTAACACTACCACTGGCCTTTCCATTGGGGATTAAAATGTGATTAGTCTTATCTAACTCACACCCAACTTGTATCTCTCACACTGTCAGTGATAAAGATTTTTTTTATTATTATTATTTTTTCTTCTTATGTGTCACATGGCATCGGGGGCGAGTTATCTAACAGCACATTTGGACAGTTGAGCTCTTTCATATTAATCACATCTATCTGCACATCATCTCCATACTGAAGCCATGCTGCTGTCAGATGTTAACACAGAGAAAAAAGCCTACAAGAAGAGTCTCTTTATCAGATCTGTTCACACATGTGATGTTTGACTTTTACTTTCTGTTCTCCCAGGTTAAAAGCTTGCTAAGTATACATGGTATAACTGAAAAAGCACCTGAAGTAATTGCAAGTCTAGTAGGGTGTAAATCAATCAGTTATAAAAATTCGGTCATTATTAGCTCCATCTCAGTATTTTTTTTATTTTATTAATAATAATAATAATAATAATTAATTCATTCATTCATTTTCTTTTCGGCTTAGTCCCTTTATTAATCTGGGGTCGCCACTTATCCAGCATATGTTTTATGCAGCGGATGCCCTTCCAGCTGCAACCCATCACTGGGAAACATTCATACACACTCATTCACACACATACACTACGGACAATTTTAGCTTACCCAATTCACCTATACCACATGTCTTTGGACTTGTGGGGGAAACCGGAGCACCCGGAGGAAACCCACGCGAACACGGGGAGAACATGCAAACTCCACATAGAAATGCCAACTGACCCAGCCGAGGCTCGAACCAGCGACCTTCTTGCTGTGAGGCGAACGTGCTACCCACTGCGCCACTGCGTCGCCCAATAATAATAATAATAATAATAATAATTTAGAGTGAGTCTTTACCATTTTAATCCAATAACATTTTATACCTTTATGTCAGTAGAACAGTTTATTAAAGTTATTAATGTACAAGATCGATATCTTAATTTTAAAAGTTTTGTTTTTTCATACCATATTTGTATTCGAATTTTATGGCTCATACAGAATAGGAGACTCATGTTTAAAGGAGGATAATAGGAAGAAGCTGAAACTGAACAAAAATATTTTTTGCAGGTACTGGTATTTAAAAAAAAAACAATCAGTGTGTAATGTAAATCAATGAGATCTTTAGCAGCTACTAGCCTAAACTATATTTAAACATCACTGGTCTACTGTTAAATTTTATTTAAATTTGTATTTTTATAATTAAACTTTATGATATATAATACAATATAATGTTGAATAATGATGATTAAGACATTGATTGTTGATGTAAATAAAGCTTTCTCCAAATGACTGAAGTATCATTTTTTAGATCCAAATGAAATCTGTTTTGTGCATTTCCAGTTCTCTTGAATTTATCCCAAATTTCCACCTTGCTACTTTTTTTGCATTTTTATCACACTTTAATGTCTTAGTAGTTCAAACAAATTAGTCATATATAGAAAGTGAACACATCATGCAGTTTTTAAATTAAGGTTTATATTATTGAGGAATAGCAAAATCCAAAACTACATAGCCCGGTGTAAAAAAGTGTTCCCTAAACCTAATAACTGGTTGGGCCAGTTATGAAGTGTTTTTGAAAACTTGCAATGAGTCTGTTACAACACTGTGGAGGTATTTTGTCTCACTTATCTTTGCAGAATTGTTGTAATTGACACTGCTGGGTTTTCTAGCATTAACTGCATTTTTAGGGTCATGCCACAGCATCTCAATTGGATTCAGGTCAGGACTTTGACTAGGCCACTCCAATGTCTTCATTTTTGTTTTTCTTCAGCCCTTCAGTAGTGGAATTGTTGGTATGCTTTGGATCATTGTCCTGCTGAAGAACGCAAGTTAGCTTGTGGTCACTAACAAATGGCCGGATATTCTCCTTCAGGATGTTTTGGTACACAGCAGAATTCATGGATTTTATCACAGCAGTTTGCATGTTTTCCCCGTGGGTGTTCAAGTGGGTTTCCTCCAGGTGCTCTGCAGGTTTCCCCCACAGTCCAAAGATATGCAATGTAGGTGAATTGGGTAAACAAAATTGGCCATACTGTATGAGTGGGTGTGTGAAAGTGAGAGTGTATGGAGGTTTCCCAGTACTGGGTTATGGCTGGAAGGTCATCTGCTGCGTAAAACGTATGCCTGAAGAGCTGGCGGTTCATTCTGCTGTGGTGACCCCTGATAAATAAGACCATCACACTAACACCACCATATTTTATTGTTGGTATGATGTTCTTTCTCTGAAATGTGGTGTTACTTTTACACACACCTTCCAAAAAGTTCAACTTTTGTCTCGTTAACCCACAGAGTATAAAAATCTTGGGGATTATCAAGATATTTTCTGGCAAAACTGAGACTAGCCTTTATGTTCTTTTTACTCAGCAGTAGTTTTCGTCTTGGAACACTTTTTTTCCCAGTCTCTTTCTTATGGTGGAGTCATGACCTCTTGGATGAGTTGTCACTGTGTTTGGGGTAATTTTGGTCAGCCGGCCACTTCTGGGAAGGCTCTCCAGTGTTCCATGTTTTTATAATGGCTCTCACTGTGGTTCACTGCAATCTCAAAGCTTTAGAAATTGTTTTATAATCTTTTCCAGACTAGGAGATTTCAATAATTTTCTTTCTCATCTGTTTTTGGATTTCCTTGAATCTCAGCATGATGTCTATCTTTTGAGGATGTTTTGGTTTACTTTACTTAGTCAGGCAGATCCTATTTAACTGATTTCTTGATTTCGAACTAGTGTGGCAGTAATTAAGCCTGGGTGTGGCTAGAGAAATTTAGTTCAGGTGTGATTAACCAGAGTTCAGTTTTCTTTTAACAGGGAGAAACACTTTTTCACACTGGGTAGTTTTGGAATTTGTTTTCCCTTAATAATAAAAATCTTCATTTAAAAACTGCATGATGCATTTACTTGTGGGGCAAACACTTTTCTCTCCACTGTATATAGATATCTATATAATGAAGTGGTTACTACAATCCAGCAAAGTTTATCTTGAACCTTACAGTAATGGCATAAAATATGTCTGGTTTACAAAAATAAAGATTTGATTACAAAACAGACCCCTGAACCACATCCTGAAGATGGACAGAAAAAAGTTCAGTACAGATTGGAATTAGTTCACTTTATATGTTAAGGAATGGAAACGTGACTAAAAGAGGTTTAGAAAAAAACTAAAATATTATGTTCTGTTTGCCAATTATTTCATTTAAAATTGTATTGTTTTCTCAAGATACATAGAACCAACCTTTTGGACGTTCTTTGTGAATATATATGAATATTTTATTCAAAGGCATCTTGTGAGAGCTAATTTCAGTGCTCATATTTCTTTGTCTTTCATTGAATTGCGGGAGGCAGAAGATTCTAACTGTGACAGAAATAGCTAAATGATTTGAAGCTAAAGTAACTGATTCATCTTGATTGCCTCTTGGCCACCCACAGTAAGCTTACTACACATTACATTACATGCCTGTTTTAGCCTCTAAATTAATGGAAATAATGAATGTATAATGGTAAAGTGTGTAAGTGTGTCACTATTAACACTGCTTTTAGATTAACAGTTTATGGTATGGTATACGTATTACAACATATGCTAAAATATGTTAAACCAATGTATCAAGTCTGTCTTATTAAATATAGATGGAAAATAATCATTATTCCATATTCATAAATTAATTTGGTGACGCTAAGACCCCGTCTACAGCACAAAGTTGTAGTTGTTTTTTTTTTTGCTGGATCAAAAAGTTTTGCATCCATACACGTATCATTTCAAGAAACGGAAAAACTGGTTAAAACAGTACAGTAGATATGCAACACCTATATGTGATGCTGTTAACATACAGAGACAAAGCCACAGCATACACTAAAATCACAGAAGAATGTAGTGAGCATGTAGTCCTTCTTCAGAGTGCTCAGCACAGACATAAACACACACGCACAAATTGTTGAATACACGTTCGAAAGCAGAGTTGATACAGCATTATTTGGTTTTGTTATAATTTTGAAAATAAACTTTGCAGCACAAACACAGCTCTGTAATCTGCTATAGGTATTGTTACTGATTGTTACATGCAGAGTTCTTCCTTCTTTTGGTTAAGTTATACGTTGACATGATCGTTTCCAAAAAGTTGCATTTTGCCTGTTGACATGGGTACGCATCTGACAACGTTTTGAGATGCAATTTTTCATGTAAAAAGTTTGTTTTAGGACACTGACAATGCCATTGTTGTAAAGACAAAAGGCTGAAATGATATTTCACATTTGTGCATTGACCTAAATCCATTTGCTGTGCAGACGTGGCCTAATAATGCAAAACAAAAGCTTTAAAGTAGACTATCTTCCACTGGCTTCCCTCGGAAGGTGAATTGTATGGGTAGATGGCAGTGAGATATGTGTTAGCCAGAGCAAGTATTGATTGCGCAGAGCAAAAAGAGACCTTGTTTGCTGTGGTTGAGGATGAACAGAGAGACTGAATAGAGAAATCTGTCTCAGGTGACCAGAGAAGTTGCACTCATTCCTTTTTTCTATTGCAGTTCTATTGCAGTTCTTTTTTTTTTATAGTTGTGTTACTATAGAGCCGGGTAGCTCTTTTTATCTATAGGCTACAGTGCATTTTGGTAACCCCTTAGTTGTATTTATTTATTTGGACACATTAAATGCACAAATTCCTGCTTGTTTTTTGTCATGAATATAATCACATTTATTCATTAATTTATCTAACATTAATGAATAAATCTGATTATATAGATGCAACAACTAAAATAATATGTAATAATAATGGTGGAGTTTTTAATTGCATTGTCTTAAAAACATTATCAATCATTATGATTTATTTTAATGATGTCAGTTGTTTAACACAACAATGAATTTCTCATAGAGGTTTTTCATGATTATATAGCAACATTAATATTTGTAAGCACATGCATCTTTTCTAATTGACTAAATTAAAGCAAAAACATCATGAAAACAGCATTTGAAATATTAGTGTAATGGCATATTTGTATTATGTGCTATTAATAAACTACAACAAACGGTTCAATACAAAAAATTCTTCCTACTGTAGTGTTGCTCGGAGTCCCTCATGGCTATGTTCTTTGACCATTGTTTTTTTTATCTGTCTATGCTTCACTTGGGGCAAAAAAAATGTTTTTTATATTTTTATATCTGCAGTATTCTTCATATATGCTCATTATGAATGAACATTCACTCTTTTATAAACAGGAATAGAGGATTATAAGTATGTAGATCTGTTTTTTTTGTTTGTTAGTTTAGTCAATTTTACATAAAACTGCAACAAGTAGCATCATTTGAACATTTTTAACATAATTCAGTATTTTTTTCTTACAGTAAAATTGCAAACGATGGCACGGTGGTTCAGTGGGTAGCACTGTGGCTTTTACAGCAAGAAGGTCGTTGGTTCGAGTCCCAGCTGGACCAGTTGGCATTTCTGTGTATGCATGTTCTCCCTGTGTTTGCGTGGGTTTCCTCCACATGCTCCGGTTTCCCCCACAGTCCAAAGACATGCAGTATAGGTGAATTAAATAAACTAAATTGGTTGTAGTGTATGATTATGTGTGAATGAGTGTGTATGGGTGTTTCCCAATACCGGGTTATGGCTGGAAGGACATCCGCTGTGTAAAACATATGCTGGAATAGTTGGCATTTCATTCCGCTGTGGCGAGCTCAGAAATAGAGACTAAGCCGAAGGTAAATAAATGAATGAAAATTGCAAACATGAAATAAATAACTGAATACATAATTTTACCTCTTTCAACCAGTAATAAACATTTCATAAGGGTTGAGGCATCTTCTCACAGTTGCAGAAATTATTCGGTACCCTTCAGAGAGAGTGCCAAAGACAGGAAGACAAGATATACAACAAGATAAAAAAATGCAGAAAAGGACCTGCTATCTCACAAAGCACCAATCATATTATCAGTGCAAGTATGTGAGAATCACAATATCCAGAAATCTTTTAGAAGTCACAAAAACACTCATTTGTTTCTGTTCTTTTTACTTGTGCAAAATTTGCAGAGGCACCAGTTTTTAATTTCTTTTGTTTCTTTGCAGTGTGTGAAACGGCTGTTAAATGACTCATGAAAACTCTTTAGTCACTGTTCTAATTGTTAAAGTAATCAGACTGTCGATTAGCAGCGACTTTTTGCCTGTCAGCTTTGAGTAACGGAGGCACTAAAATAATGCAATGCAATTTTTAGCCTTGCCAGATTCCACTTTATCACCTGGGACATTTCCCAAATGGGAGACACCTGGTGCATTTTCATCAATGGTATTTTCTGTATACGGTATGAATGAAACATTAGAAACTAGCAATTTCTCACATTCAGTCACATCTTGTTCTTTCTTGAAGCATAAGTGCTGACTAGTGTCCCCTGTATTTAGCTTTCCCTCTCAGTTCGGTTACCCTTTAAGTAAGGACATAAGCTGCTTCCTTGGAAAGCAAAACAGTTTAATTTTGTGCACATTTGTTTTCAAGCTTTTGGCTTGATTTTGTGTTTCTGAGACCCAGATTATGCTATTAATATTCAATTAAATGCACACAATGACACTTTCCTTCTGTATTAAAGATTCTGAAAGGGGTTAACACCCAGTCAAAACCACACTAGTCTGATATAATAATCTGTATGTTTTTTTAAGTGTCTTCATTTTCCTTTTCTACCAACTTGTATATTAAAGGTTACTTTAATATACAGATTTTACTGGTTCTTATCATTGCATTTAATACTATTTGTCACAATTAATTGACTTTCAGATTGTGGTGTCATTGATTGAAAAAAATCAATGCAGAGCTCTCCAAAGCTCTCTTCATTCAAGGTGTTCCCCGGGGTTCTGTATTCAGACCTCTGCATTGGAAAAGTTTTTAAAAATGAGTTCATTATTTTATAAAATCATGCTTGGATTACTGTGAAGGCTGTGATATACTTTTAAAAAATTTGAAAAGGAATTGGTGTGAGATCATTACAAGCAAAATCAGGCCAAAACAAAGTTAGCTTGAGTTTGTTTCTGGAGTTTGAAAGAGCTTGCCAAAGTGAAATTTCCACAAAAGAGAATCTGAGGCTGTGGCTCTGAGGATCTACCTTGTTTCATTCTTTGACCAACATGTATAAGTCTTCTCTGGCTCACTTCTTCTGTTTAGTCCATTGAGGTCATGAGACATGAGTAAAGAAAATGAACACTTTGAAACAACGGAGAGCTTTTTTATGGTAGAAAATTGATAGAAACACTGGTGTGATTTTATTTTATTTATTCTTATTATTTAGCTTTATTATCTGAAGTGCTATATAAATAAATGTGTTGTGACAGGACTTGAATTTAATGAACTGCAGAGCATGTGTAAACATAAATGGTTTCATGTGGAAACATTTTTATAGTTCCCATAACTTTTAGTGTAATTACTCACAGTTTGTCATACACCGCAGAAACTTGTATTGATTTTAACACTAATGCCACCATATTAACTGATCGAACTGCATAGCTGGTACAAATATATCATTGTGGCTAGTTGTTGCTAAGTGCTTTCTTAACTGCTGTTTGTCATTTTTGCTATGTGTTTATTTTATTATTGAGAGAAAAACATGCAGAACATATTTATGATTTTTGATATCACAGAGTATATATTTCCTATAGTAACTATGTTAATTCTTGATATCAACAATTACATTTTCACCAGTTAAAATGCTAATTCTTGATATTCAGGAACATAATTTCAAATAGAAAAAATATAGTTCTTGATAACGGTAATTGTATTTTGGCTAGTTAGATGTCACCATATAAGCTGTAATTGTTGATATCAAAAATGTATTAATTACTATCTAAAATTTCATTTCCACATATCAAAAACATAATTTTTACTAGTAAATGTCTTTATTTTGATATCGGTAATCAAGTGGTTACTATAGTTCAAATGTCTATTCTTGATATCAACAATAGAATTGCTACTAATGAATATGTTCCTGTACCCCACACTTTTATTTTTTAAATATATTTATTATCTGGTTTTTGTCCTGTCTCTGTAAT
>CAIGQV010019090.1:6492283-6555185 GCA_903798115.1 Danio jaintianensis
TTAATATGCAGATTTTGGGTGAAATTTGAGAGCTGTGGAAGAGATGATGATAATTAGTGAATAATGAATAAATGTTTCCAGATAATTTCTCACGCAAATTCTGTATGAAATATTAAAAGGGATTGTTCACCCAGAAATGTACATTCCCCAGCGGGAGGGGAACTACAATGCTATGTGGAAACTTCCACTATGGGGATTTCGTCAGAAAGCCAATCATTCTGAAGAGTAATTAAACGGGCCAATGAAATGCCAATGAGTTGGCGGTGTCAGCGTGCACAGCTGGCAGCAATCATAATCAGCTTGTGAATAAGAATGCCCGCTGTGCCACACAACCACACCTTTTCGCTTTCAGAAGCCTCATGTGCAGTCTGAAAGAGACGTTTTGCTGTCATCCTCCGACTTTGTTCGAGAGAGAGAGAGTGAGAGAAAGCTGCCGTCTTCTGAGAGGCGGATTTCTCCCGGTTCCAGCGCGAGCAACAGCGCGAGCAACAACGCGAGCAGCGGTGGTCGAGCTGGGTTTCTCCTGTCCCTGGGCGTTTCGCTGGACCGGTACTTCAAGAGCGGTGCGTATAAATTTAAGCAAATTTCCTAAAAGAGCAACACGGTCGGGCAGCGCGTCTTTTTAAAGACGTCGCTCCGACCGTGCGTTTCTGGATGCGGTGGTTTCCTGTCCACGGATGATGGGCACGAGCACTGTATTGCATGTCTGGGGGACCAGCATGTTAATGCGGTGCTCGCGGGCAGCGCATGCCATCACTGCGATGGCATGTCTGTTGCGCAGCTAAGATCGCGGTTCGCTCTTGCAAAAGGGCGAACCACCCCTGTTGTCCCCCGCAAGTAGCGGTTGGCACTCGGGCAGATCTGAGGGTCACAGTGGGGGTCAATCCGCCGCCCTCGGGCTTGCGGACCTCCCATTCCTCAGCGCGCTCCATCCAAGCTTCGAGTGAGAGAAGCGCACCATCTTTCGGGAGGGTCGCCCTCTCACTCGATGACACCGAGGACCAGATGTCCATCGCTGCATCGGAGCGTGGGCTGTCATTTTCCGATGACAATTCGGACCCGCTTCCTCCCTCAGGGGTGGTAAGCGAGGCTCCGGATATGGCATCTGATATGATGGCCGTGCTAACCCGGGCTGCTTCGGCGACGAGGCTGGAGATGGCTTGTCCCCCAGCTTCGCCGCCGGACCAATTAGACGGGTGTTACGTGGAGGATAAGAAGGGGAAACCCTCTAAGCCTCCCGTCCCCTTCTTCCCGGAGGTGCACAGTAAGTTCACGCAGCGCTGAGGGCACCTTTTTCTGCCCGGTCTGCGTGCGCTCCGCCCTCACCTTCCTCGATGACGGAGCAGCCAGGGGATATGAGGCAAAACCCCAGGTCGAGTGTGCTAGCGCGGTCAATCTTGCCCGCGTGGTGCCCCTTCCTGGCGTGGTTAGCCTCGGCTCCCGTCCAAAGCGTGTAGGTTGTCTGTGTCCCTCAGGGCCAGAGCCTACACTGCTGCGGGCCAGGCCGCTTCCGTTTTGCTTGCTATGGCTAGTGCAAGCGCTGGCTCAGCGGCACGAGGAAGGTTCCGACCCAGGCTTAATGCACTACGCACTGCAACCGACTTTGCTCTAAAAACACCAGGTCGGCTGCGAGTGCTCTGGGAAGGACGATGACCACACTAGTGGTCCAGGAACGCCACCTCTGGCTAAACCTGGCAGATATGTGGGTCGTTGACAAAGTTCGCTTTCTTAACACACCCAAATACCAGGCTGGCCTGTTCGGCGACACCGGGGTGAGTTCACCCAGGAATTCACTTCGGTGAAAGAGTAGTCAAGTGCGATTGGCGGGCTCAAAAACCGCTCTCCCCGTCGATTCGTGCACTTTGGCTGCTTCTCGCCGAGGGCGCTCGTCTGTGGCTCCATAATCTGCTCCGCCGCCCTGTCCGTTCAACTGGTTAAGCGGCAGCGTTGAGCACATCACAGACGATCACCGCCCCCCGCCTCAGGGCGCCGCTAAGTCCAGTACGGACCGCGAAGCGTCCCTGAGACGGGCCACTCGGAGAAAAGGATGTTTGCTCTTTCCCTGGCGGAGGGCCAGGGACACCCATATCATTAACAAAAAGGCCGTATGGCTACAAAATTTTTTAAGAGCAATTTTTTCCTCTCTCCGGGTGTGATAGCCCGAACACTATGGTATGTATGGGACGCTATGCCTTCCAGCTCGCAGGATCGGTGCTCTTCGCCACAGGCTCTGTGAGTGCCAGAGGACGGGCTCCTTTCTCTTGCACTCCTAGCCGCCCTGCGGGCTCTTGGGACGAAGTTAAGATTAAACCTCTTTACTTCCGCTCTTCCTTGGGACGCATGCCTCCCGGGGTGAGCTCTCCCATCCCGTGCTGCCCCACCGCTGGTGCGTCAGTGATTGCACCGATGATGTCACTCGCGTGGGCTCTGCCACCCTGGTTAGCGCTGCCCAGCCCGTCGCGATGGCTCATTCGGACAATCATGCCTTACAAGCAGCCGCTCAGAATGCTCATGCAGAAGCACATCCCCCGGTGCGTCCGTCCTCAGGATTGGTCTGCAGCGATAGACCTGAAGGACACGTACATTCATTTCTCCATTTTCCCACGCCACCGGCTGCGGTTTGCGTGCGAGGGTCGAGCATGATAGTACAAAGTCCTCCCTTTCTGGCTCTCCCTGTCTCCGCGGGTTTTCACGAAGCTCGCGGAGGATGCCCTAATGCCCCTTCGGCTCGCGGGCATCTGCATACTCCATTATCTCGATGACTGGCTTTTTAGCTCAATCGCGGGATCAGTTGATTATGTACAGGGACTGGGTGCTCCGGCACCTCGACCTGTTGGGGTTTCGGGTCAACCGAGAAAGGAGTAGGCTCGCCCCTGTGCAGAGCATCTTTTTTTCTCGGGTTGGAGCTGGACTTGATCACCATGAGGGCGCGCCTCCCTCGAGAGCGCGCTGGGCTGATGCTGACCTGTCTGAGAGAGTTCGACAGGAAAACTGTGGTCCCACTGATATCATTTCAGAGGCTCCTGGGGCATATGGCATCCGTGGCCGCTTCACGCCGCTCGGGCTGTTCCATATGAGACCGCTTCAGCATTGGCTTCCCGATCAGGTCCCTAGACGCGCATGGCACGCGGGCACGCACCGGGTGACTGTCACTCCGCTGTGTCGCCGTGCCCTCAGCCTCTGGATGGACCCTGCGTTTCTACAGGCCTGTGTGCCTCTAGAACAAGTGTCCAGGCATGTCGTCGTTTCGACGGATGCTTCCAGTACGCGCTGGGGGGCCGTGTGTTGCGGGCATGCAGCTGCGGGTCCGTGGAAGGAACCCGGTTGCATTGGCATATTAATTGCCTGGAGCTGTTGGCAGTGTATCTCGCGCTGCACTGTTTTTACCGGTGCTAGAAGGGAAACACGTGCTGGTCAGGACGGACAGCACGGCGACGATGGCGTATATCAACCGCACAGGGGGTATCCGCTCTCGCCGCATGTCTCAGCTCGCTCGCCGTCTGCTCCTCCGGAGTCATTCGCGGCGGAATCGCTGCGTGCCATTTTTTCCCCCGGCGAACTCAACCGTGCAGCCGATGCGCTCTCACGGCAGTTCACGCCCGGGAAAACTGAGGCTCCACCCCCGGCTGTCCAGCTGTTATAGGTGCGCTCTGCGCGCTGGCTAACACAGCTGGCCCCTGGGCGTGCGTAAATACGCATTTCTCTCCAGTGAGCCTACTCGCAGATACTGTGTTACGTCAGGGAGGACGAGGACCAGATCTGTTATTGCGCCTCTGGCTCAATCTTATCTGTATTTCAGCTCTCTCCTCGTGACGGCCCCTCCCTGGCATATCCCTTTGAAGAAGCTCCTTCTTCTTTGGAACAGGCACCATCTGGCACCCGCACCCAGATCTCTGGAATCATGTGTAAGGTCCATAGATGGAGCGTGGAGGACTTAGGTGACTTACCGGTTCGGCGGTTAACACCGTCACTCAGGCTAGAGCACCCTCTACGAGGCATGCCTACGCCCTGAAGTGGAGTCTATTCGCTGTGTGGTGTACTTCTCTCCGAGAAGGACCCCGGACATGCCAGATCAGTGTGATGCTTTCCTCCTTCAGCTGGCTGAGCTAAGGCTGTCCCCTTCGCACTGAGGGGTTGGCGTTACGATCATCCCCGCTCTGAGGACGCGGGGATGGCGGCGCGCTGGGAAAGCATCGCCTCATCATCCAGTTCCCAGAGGCGCGAGACACTGGTTAATTAAATCAATCCTGTCCCCCTCTCATACCCACTTGGAGATCTCTCTTAGGAGAGGTCTGCTCGATCCACTCGACTCAGTATCTTTAAGTTTTCTGTCCAGGTAGACAGCTCTGCTGGTCGCGTTGGCATCGGTCAAGAGGGTCGGGTATCTGGAGGCATTTTCGGTCAGCGAAGTGTGCCAGCAATTCGGGCCGGCCCACTCTCACGTTTTCCTGAGACCCCGGCCCACCTAGGTGCCCGAGGTTCCTACAGCGCTTCTTTAGACTATGTAGTGAACCTGCAAGCGCTGCCCACGGAGGAGGCAGACCCAGCCCCTTTCTTTGCTGTGTCCTGTTCGCGCTCGGCGCTTGTGACCGCATTAGAGCTTACAACTCTAAGCAGCTCCTTTCTGTTATGATCGGCAGACGGGAAGTGCCGTTCCATTCTGAGGTTGGCCCACTGGATAGTGGATGCCATCTCCTTCGCTTTTCTATGCCAGGGTGAGCCGCGTACCCCGGGAGTGAGAGCGCGCTCGACTAAGAGTATCGCCTTCTCTTGAGCGTAAGCACGCGGCGCCTCTCTAACAGACATCTGTAGAGCTGCGGGCTGGGCGACACCTAATACATTCGTAAAAATTCTATAATCTTTGAGTGGGCTGATTTTCCTCACGTGTGCTGCATACGCCAGTGAATGAGGAAATTCAGTACGGTGTTGAAACACGCTTGCTGCGCCTTTTTCTCTAACACAGAGATTCGTGCGCTTATTCACTCTGTTCAGTTGAGTTCCCCATTTGGCGAACCCTACAGAGTTCCTCCGAGGCCCCCAGCATCTGACTCAGCGGAGGAGTCAGGTGCCTGGCCCATTACGTAGTTGGTATGCCCACTTGGTCAGCCCGCATTCTGGGTATAGGTGCCTGCTATGCGCGATCCCCACTGGCGATCCCCTATGCTTCACTCAGCCACGGTGTAGTTCCTCCTCTTAGGCGGGCCCGTGTCTTCCCTCCCCGCTAACCATCCTTCATATGTGTTCTCCCCCTTTTCAGGGTTAGTCCATATGTCTTCCTGCCACCAGGTCTCCCCATTGGGCAGCAGGTTGCCTCCGCAGCGTCCTCCCTATCGGGACTGCACGCTTCCCAACGTACTGTCGTAATTTAAAATTCCTAGTATCTTAACTAGGTGTATTTTTTACGACTCCCCAAAAAATATAAATAAGCCTTTAAGTGCTTCACAGGTAAGTAAGGTAAGTTAGGGCCAGGGGACACGTTGGTGGGCTGCGTCTCTGGTGATGATGGTGCGCTCACGCCGGAGCCTGGCAAACCTCTCACCAGCGACGTGGTAAGGTTCAATCACTGTGGCGTTTTCCATAGATTTCCCCATAGTGAAAGTTTCCACATAGCATTGTAGTTCCCCTCCCGCTGGGGAACGTAACGGTTACTTAAGTAACCCTCATTCCCCGAGGGGGGGAACGGAAATGCTATGTTCCTTCGCCACAGGGATTGCGCCTTAGCTGACAGCTGTAGTTCGGCTTCTTCAGCTAGAAAAGGTGTGGTTGTGTGGCGCAGCCGGCATTCTTATTCACAAGCTGATTATGATTGCTGCCAGCTGTGCACGCTGACACCGCCAACTCATTGGCATTTCATTGGCCCGTTTAATTACTCTTCAGAATTATTGGCTTTCTGACGAAATCCCCATAGTGGAAGTTTCCACATAGCATTTCCGTTCCCCCCCTCGGGGAACGAGGGTTACTTTAGTAACCGTTACGTTTGCTGTTAATTTACTCGCTTTTATCCAAGATGTAGTTGACTTTTTATTTTTGAAGAATATTTTAAAAGTTTTTTTGGTGATGCTGTGGTAATTGGAGAATAATATAAGGCAACTCACTTTGGCTACAAAGACTACAAAAAATGTCAAACAAAAGGAATTGTAATGGAGAGGAATTGCAGATCAGTAGAATAGGAGTAGAACAGAAGTGTGAAACCTTGTGTCCCTGGGTATTTCTGTTGTCCATTAAGTGCCATCTAACCCAGCGGGCAGCTTGATGTCAAAACGACTTAAAAAACACATCAAAAATGCTAATAGATTTGATGTCAGTTGACAATTCATGTCAAAACATCAAATTGATATCTAACATTGGCATCAAATGTTAATGTCAGTTTGATGTTGTTTTGACATCAAAGTAGTTTAAACAGGGATATGGAATTGAACCTTTCTGATTAATAAATAATTTCTTATAATATAATTATTTTTGCATTGCTATTTTGGTGGTCAAAAGGACATCAGTGTGTGGATGTCAAATGGGTCAATTTGTCATTTTATGTCAATTTGATGTCATCTCTACGTCAAAGTGCCCACTGGGAATGCCAGGGAGTGATTTTGCACATTTACTCTGCTTATCACCATGTCAAAAAAAAACAATGACGATAAGTGTGAATGAAAAACATCCTGTTTTGTTTTTCTTTTTCTTAAAGCGCTGGCCTGTTGAGGTTAATGTTAACTCTGAGGACAACAGTTTCAGCTAAAAATCTTTTTTTCAATGTCCAGCTGAAGCATAAAAAGTCACCTACATCTTGGATGGCCTGCTGGTGAGTAAATTAACAGCAAAGTATTATTTTTGCGGGTGAAGTATTCCTTAACTGAATAAAAGTGAAGCAAGTAGTGTGATTAAGAGGAGACAGGAAATAATTTGAGTATTCAAAGCTCTGCATACATTCAAATGAAATAAGGATGTATTGTTATGTTCAAGTCATTTAAAGGCATGGATATTTTCCCCTGGGCAAATAGTAGCATTTTAATGATCAAAGATGAGTTAAAAGAGAAAACAAATCTGTGACAGCAGGGAGTAAATAGAAATTGCTTTGGAAACAACTCAACTATTATATGTTATCATTTTGTGAAATCACCGTTCACCTTCATTGTATGGAAAAAGCAGTGGAACATCCTGATAAAATTATCCTTTTGTGTCTCCCAGAAGAAAAAGAAAAGTCAAACAGGTTTGGAATGACATGAGTTTGGTAAAAGATAAAATTGCTCAACTTGTAACAGAGCCTGAAAATAAAAGGCCCATCTGTGATGAAAACTAATGAGCAAGCAAAGCAAATAAATGGGCAAATTATTTATGTGGGATGGAGCCAATAATAATATCTGACTGTTCACTGGGTCCTTATGCTGCATGCTATCATTTATTCATTTGTAATTTCAAGTATCTATGGCACCAACAATCATTTTCACTCCTTTTTATTCAAACAATTCATTCTGCCGCAAGCTACTCCGAACAATAGAACAATGGGGAATTTTAATAGCAGAATCATTTCAAGTGAGGTATGACTGTAGCACTATTTTATTAGATGTAAAAGAATGATTTTTTTATTCCAGCACATAACTCTATTTGCCACATATTATATTCTGTCTTATGCCTTTTATAGCAAATCTGCTTGGAAACTGACGCATGTTTCTCTCGAAAGATATAACCTAATAATTGTAGAAAGAAGTGGTGAAACAATACGATAGAGTGCTTTTTTTTCTTTTTGTAGCTGAAAATGTTCTTGAAAACACAAACAGTGTGCAAAATGTCACACAAGCACACACGCACACACACACACACACACACACACACACACACACACACACACGGGCAAAAGCAAACAATTATTCATTATTTTATTAATTTTCCTTCGGCTTAGTCCCTTTATTCACCAGGGGTCTCCACAGCGGAGTGAACCGCCAACTTGTCCAGCATGTTTTACACAGCGGATGCCCTTTCAGCTGCAACCAAGTACTGGGAAACATCCATACACACGCATTCACACACATACACTACGGCCAATTTAGTTTATTCAATTCACCTATACCGCATGTCTTTGGACTGTGGGGGAAACCGGAGCACCCGGAGGAAACCCACGCAAACACAGGGAGAACATGTAAACTCTGCAAACAATTATTCCAAAACTGTTTTCTACTGCTTACACATTTTCAAAACTTTATCTCTCTTTTTTAAACTACACACACATGCAATAACTGCACACACAAAATGCCTGACAACTCTAGCAAAATGAATATATTCTGCATTCAAAATATCATAAACGCATCTCAAAAGTGAATATTTGTCTCAAATTGCAAGAAAATTTGCAAATTGCATAAAATATATATTATAGAAACACCTTTCAAGGCGACGCGGTGGTGCAGTGGGTAGCGCTGTCGCCTCACAGCAAGAAGGTAGCTGGTTCGAACCTCGGCTGGGTCAGTTGACATTTCTCTGTGGAGTTTGCATGTTCTCCCCGTGTTTGCGTGGGTTTCCTCCGGGTGCTCCGGTTTCCCCCACAATTCCAAAGACATGCGCTATAGGTGAATTGGGTAGGTTAAATTGTCCGTAGTGTGTATGTGTGTGAATAAGTGTTTCCCAGTGATGGGTTGCAGATGGAAAGGCATCCGCTGCATAAAACATATGCTGGATAAATTGGCGGTTCATTCCACTGTGGCGACCCCCAGATGAATAAAGGGACTAAGCTGAAAAGAAAATGAATGAATGAATGAATGAAAGAAACACCTTTCAAAACCTAAAGCACTTTTTTGAGCCCCTGTTTGCACATTTTTGTACAAGATTAAATCTAGGGAACTGAGTTTAGAGTTTTGCAAAAAGTTTGTTATACAATTGAAAGCACATAATGTGCTTGTAGTTTGCAAACTTGGTCTAAAGCTCAGGTATATGGTTTCACTAAGTGAGTCTCAAGTATCACTTTTAGTGTCTAAGCAACAGTAATCAATACATTTTTCATAAATACAAGGTAGCATTCATATTCATGCATGCTAGCCTCTCATTTTCATCAGCTATTTTTCTAAGTATCTCACCATATGTGCTCTGTAGTGCAATAGGTGAAATCCCGGATGCATTCAGCTCTGGTTGTGTCTTCACAATTGTTGTGCCTGCAGGAGAGAGCGAGTCCACGCTGTCATGCTCTCTGTTTTCATTAGCATGCTTTGGCTGCAGAGTGAGCTGTTGTTTCTGACTCAACAGATTTGTTTTCATGGATATCATGTCACCCTTGACATCTCATCTCAGGCCCAGAATTACTCAGCAGCTCTCGCCTCTGAGTTCCCCAGCAGTTGCAAGAAGCATTAGTCTTACACTTCAATTATTCACTGTTCAATCCCTACCTGTCGCTTGCCTGGCTATGGACCTTATACAAGATCACAACCCCATTCTGCAAAGTGTGTAATGCTGGGGTCAAAACTCAGTGTGTAGATGAAAATAAGACAGGGCTCATCCTGATGAATAAAACAGCTCAAACTAGACAACGGTGGCCAAGGCTAGATAGGCTGGTCTATTGTGGGGATTTTAAAGGAGTTTTAGGTTTAGGTTTAATAGTGTTTTATGTAAATAGTGGGCAGCACGGTGGCACAGTGGGTAGCACAATCACCTCACAGCAAGAAGGTCGCTGGTTCAAGCCTCGGCTGGATCAGTTGGCATTTCTGTGTGGAGTTTGCATGTTCTCCCCGTGTTTGCGTGGGTTTCCTCTGGGTGCTCCAGTTTCCCCCAGGTGAATTGGGTAAGCTAAATTGTCCGTAGTGTGTGTGTAAGTGAGTGAGTGTGTATAGATGTTTCCCAGTAATGGGTTGCGGCTGGAAGGGCATCCGCTGCGTAAAACATATGCTGGATAAGTTGGTGGTTCATTCCGCTGTGGCGACCCCAAATTAATAAAGGGACTAAGCCGAAAAGAAAATGAAGGAATGAATGAATGAATGAATGCAAATAGTATCATCCCAGTCTGTTATTCTGCTACAAAATTAATTTAAGTTAAAATCAGAGTCCAGTTTGATGTTATTTAAGTGTAAGTTGTTTATAAGCAGAGGGAAACTAGTTAAATAACCAACTAGTTAAACCAGCAGATGCCATCTAGGACTAGGCCAGCTAGACTATAGCTAAACCAGCTAGATTTGATATCACCACTTCAGCGAGATTTTCAAGAAAACTAGACTTGGTAAAGACCATCTTAACATTAAGAAACCAGGCTGTGATGGAAAACCAGATGGTCAGTCAGTTAAACCTCATCTAATGTAAAATCGACTTGATAAAGAATATATCAACACCAGTTTTACGTTATGAAAACCACTTCTCATATAGAAATCTGTTATATGGTAATATATGCAAATTACACCAAGAACATACAACTTCATGTTTAGATTTTACATATATAAAATATATTTCAAATATTGTAAAAATGTAATTCTACACTGTGCATGGTAAATTTGTCCTTAAGGATGAAAAATTATGTCTGCCAGTTTAAACCAACAATACTTTATTGCCTCTGATTTGTGGGTACGAATGTAGGTCTTTTGTAAGGAAAGCAGCAGGATGTCAGACAGTATGAATGCTATGATGCTTTAAACGTAGGCAACAAAAAAACTGTCCGGCTTTTGAATATTAACAGCAATTGCTGGTGTAATTTGCATAAAGAAGGGCACCCTGTGTTCTTATTGTTGTACACTTTTTGTACAAAAAGTTTTTTTTTCTCAGACAATCACCTACTGTGTTTTCCAATTCCAAACTATTGAAATGTGCAGCATCTGTGCTGTGAGCAGCCCTTGGGTTATCTTTAAGGGTCCAGTAGAGCACAGAAGAGGCTCTTGATCCAGAATCTCCCGCTGATGTAGGAGGTCATCTGCTATGCAGTCCAAAGCCTAATAAATACACGATGGGCCGCAGCTGCCTGCAGGATAGTGCCCTACACGGCTTGAGGGTTTGTAGTACAGAATGCATGCCGCTTGAGGGCCACTACAGACACGTCAATGAGAACCCAAAGAAGAGGAGACAACTAGAAAATGGAGTGTGACAAATCTCTTTTTCAATTCTTCCAAACTCAAAAACAAGAATGTAGCCTGAAGGTCAAAACAGCTGCTTTGAAACACGAAAATGCCAAGCACTTGCTTAAACTTTTTCAGCAACTTGAAATGGATAATTGGACTGGTATTTATCTGAGTGTGGCTGTGCTCTGAAGTGTGTCTGACTTTGTATTGAAACGAAAAATTGGAAAACACTTGCTTGACAGTATTATAGTCACAAGAGAGGCCTTTACAGCCATCATGCACTCATTAAAGAGAGCGCATCACCCTCTAGGGAAGTGGAGCCATTATCTGTACTGTATATATAGATCTGTTGCAGTGACAAAGTTACCTGTAAGTATTTGGATTAAACTGGGGCATGTGAGCGTGGAAGTGTGTGATAAAAATGTAAATAGAGTGATAATACATCATTTGTTCTTTATATATACTTTACTGGGGTCAATGTTTTTTTTTTTTTACTTTTTTGTCATTGTTCAGTTAGCAAGGAGGCATTAAATTGATCAAAATTGATAAATGCTGTTCTTTAAACCATTTATTAAAAATCATGAAAAAATATACTATGTTTTTAACATGGCAATCAGCATTTAAGAATAATTTCTGAAGAATTGTGTGATGCTAAAGACTGAAATAATGCTGCTGATTTATTTTGTTCTCAGGAATGACATTTCATGAATAAAATTTCCCAATTGTGCTTTTTTTCAAAAGGTTTTTCAAACAATCAAAATGTTGTTTTTTTTCAAAATGTTTTCTAACATTTATAAAATATTCAGTTTTTGCATATATATATATATATATATATATATATATATGAGGCATCACGGTGGCGCAGTAGGTAGCACAATTGCCTCAGAGCAAGAAGGTCGCTGGTTCGAGCCTCGGCTGGGTCAGTTGGTGTTTCTGTGTGGAGTTTGCATTTTCTCCCCGTGATCGTGTTGGTTTCCTCCGGGTGCTCCGGTTTCCCCCACAGTCCATGTGGTAAAGGTGAATTTGGTAATCTAAATTGGCCGTAGCAGTGATGGGTTGCAGCTGGAAGGGCATCCGCTGCATAAAACATATGCTGGATAGGTTGGTGGTTCATTCCGCTGTGGCAACCCCAGATTAATAAAGGGACTAAGCCGAAAAGAAAATTAATGTATATGTATATATATATATATATAGGACAGTTTTTTGACAAAAATAATCTTTGAAAAAAAATAAAAAGACTGACCAAGAAATTGCTGAATGTAAAAAATGCTACTTGATTTAAGTATTTAGACTAGAAACAAGAAAAAAAATCCAAATAAGAAAAGCTATTTTTTTGCAGTGCAAGAGTCAGAAATCAGAAAGAAAAACAGCCAAAGTTACAGTAAGAAGTGGAGACGGGAGAGGGAGAATGGGATAGAATTCTGGCAAATTGGAGATTTAGAGTTAGGGTTACAGGAGGAACAGTAAACTCATCTTCCATAGCAATATCAAATAGCTCAGAAGCCAGGGGCAGTTTGCTGTCAACGGCAGAAATGCTTCCTCCATGCCCTCACACTCCATTAGCATTCTCATGGCATCAGTCTGTGTTGCTGGCTCACACACCTGGTCAGATTCTGGATTCTGGACTTGGATTCTGGCTCTGGGCAATAATAGTCTCAGTCACTTTCAATTGCGTTGGCTCCTCTTTTGGGGCAGGCTCTGGCTTTCTGTCTGAAGTGGGCTCTGGCAAATGCTCTGCTGCTGGGCGCTGGCTGGCTGGCCTCTAGATTGGGAGTGGAGTTGGTCATGTCCATGAACAATAATCTGTTGCTCACCATCACCCACACTACAAATGTGGTCAAGATTCCCTTGAGGAGCAACACCGGGCAGGTTTGTCTTTGTGCTCTCATTTACACTGGCCAAGTAGAAAATATACAAGGAATGATCTGGGAGGTGCGTAGGGCATGCCAGATGTAAACAGTTTGTGGCGTGTTATTGGAGGGTTTATTCCTATTTCTCAAACAGAGCAGATGAATTGCTTGCAAAAGTGTTTTCTATGATTTGTGGTCAACACCTTGCAGAATCTGTTAATTATATTACCAAAGTAAGAGCGATCATACAAAAACTTTTTTTTTTAATTTAGTACTGACCTCAATAAGATATATCACATAAAATAAATTGAGATATTTTACATAGATTTTTGTTTGATTCATATTAATTAACTGTTAATTATTTTACCAAAATAAGAGTGATAACACAAAAAACATGTTATTTTTGTAATTTAGTACTGACCATAATAAGGTATTTCACATAAAATAAATGTACATATTGTCCCCAACTTATAAAAAGTATTGTATTCAAAAGTATATACTGTATATGCACTTGATTCTTAATACTGTGCTAGGTTTGTTTCTTCAGTTCTTCAGAAAACTGTTCTTCAGAAAAATCCTTCAGGTTCCACAAATTATTAGTTTTTTCAGCATTTTTGTGCATTTGAACCTTTTCCAAAAATGACTGTATATGATTTTGAGATCTATCTTTTCACACTTAGGACTGAGGGGCTTATATACAAGTATTACAGATAGTTCAAACACTCACTGAAAAAGAACCAGGGGGTGAACACTTTTTAAAATAAATTATTCAGGTCAGTCTTTCACTGTATATTGGTCATGGAGTTCAGTTTCAGTAACAGCTTGTTCACAAAGTCTGCATCAAAGTGTGGCAGGTTTGAAAAACAATCTTAAACGAAATGTGTTGCTCAAACTGTTAAAGTTAAAATGACCCGGGACCTTATTAAAAACTTTGTCCTCTCTATCCTAATGTTAGGGAGCTTCAGGGTCTGACTGGGTTTGTATTTTACAGCCAACTCAAAGTTTGCTGGACTTTGCAAACGTCTTGATTCTTATTTACAGTATATGCTGAATGGAATAATTTTGCTTTCTATGCAAGAGGAGTTGACACCATTCATTTCAGTTGACCTGACATTCATTTGTTTACGTCCTCAGAGAAAGTGCATCGTCTCTCATTTGCCTGCTTTGTCATAACTGCATTTTTCATCACTTGTGGAGGTGTAAGTTGGTGCTCTAGTTTTGCATGTTAGATGTCATCCATCACAATGTCCGATAGTTAGAATAGCTGGAGGTTATGTAGTCTAAAAAGGGTAAGACTGTAGCAGCTGTTGGTCTGCAGGTTGAAAGAGAGGTCATTGCCAGGGAGAGCAGGTGCTTTTGCTGTACTGACGGGGGTTTGTTCTGCCCTTTAGAAGAGAAGCTTCTGATAATATTGACCTTAGACATGATTCTGCATAAGCTAGTGAGAGTGCTGGGGCTCAGCTTTGTTTTTTCAGGGATAATCAAAAGTGTCGCGTAACAGTGGAATCTTATTTAATACAAAATGGAACTTAGATTTCAGTCATACAAAGAGATGGAGGGCCAAATGTCCAGAAAAAAGTGTGATCTTCATATTCAAATTGGTTTCACGTGCTTTTAAATGTTAGAGAATTTTTTTACATTTCTTACATTTTTTTACATTTAAAAAAAAGTTTTTTTCTTATGCCTTGACTATTCATTCATTCATTCATTTTCTTTTCAGCTTAGTCCCTTTATTAATCTGGGGTCACCACAGCGGGATGAACCGCCAACTTATCCAGCATATGTTTTACGCAGCGGATGCCCTTCCAGCTGCAACCCATCACTGGGAAACATTCATACACACTCATTCACACACATACACTACGGACAATTTTTTAGCTTACCCAATTCACCTATACCGCATGTCTTTGAACTTGTGGGGGAAACCGGAGCACCCGGAGGAAACCCACGCGAACACGGGGAGAACATGCAAACTCCACACAGAAATGCCAACTGACCCAGCCGAGGCTCGAACCAGCGACCTTCTTGCTGTGGGGCGAACGTGCTACCCACTGCGCCACCGCGTCGCCCTGCCTTGAATATGTGTGTGAATATTTCAATATTAATATTAAGTTATATTTTATATACAACATTTCGTAAGTAGATTATTGCAGCATGTTTTACAGAAAATACTGTCAAAAGGTACCAAAAAGGGAACCGTACCATACCAGTTCATATATTTTTTTATGCTATTACACCAAATGGCATTTCACATCTTACCTTGCATTCAGATAAAAATGTTGAAACAAAGATTATGGTAAGTAATTTTTTCTTCATTAAAATATAAAGTAAGTAACCCTTACATGGCTTCAACCCTTATTGGAAAAAATGGTCTCTACCAACAATTTTTGCATACATTCAAAAATGTATTATACTTTCACTAGCGGCAATAAAACACCACGAGACTGGGTTGCTTTTTGAATTTATGCCTAAAAATATAACAAAAAATAAATGAATCAAATTAATAAATTACAAACATGCTCAAGAGGGAGAGTATGAATTGTGTATTTTTGAATGAATTGATTGTTCTGAATGACCTCTTGGATCAATTTGCTTGATAGTTCTCATTGTACTAAATAGAGCAGTGCACAAATTCTGCCAAATATATCATGTTTTGCCCCACGTAAACAAGGAAGTGGAGATTTTAAACAAAGTGGTGATGAATTTCTGTTCCTTTGGCACTGACGCCTTTGTGTTCATTTGAAAAGCGTTTATGCGTTTGTTTGCATTCATCTTGAGAGAGAGATATTTACTCATTTTGTGGTGAAGCGTACACCCTGAAATAGACCCGACTCAGCCTGAAATCTCTTAACAGCACCTCAGTTTGGGATTTGCTGACAGCATACAGCAGGCCATTCTGAATAATTTATGTCATACAGTCCATTGTGCACCGAATGCGTAACGAAAGGTTGAGGTTTATAGGCTATAAAACAGAGAAATCCAGTAAGAAAATGATCAGAGTGAAGGAGGGCAGAGGTTCGGTCATTTCAGAAAATTCTTTCAAATTGGCTCCAGGTCCAGATGAAAATGAGAGTCATGACTCAAAAAGTCGGTGCACTTTTGTAGCGGCCCACTTTCATCACGTGCACCGCAGCAGTGCTGACCTTCTTGGAAACAGCGTACACTTGCCTGGCCTTGAATTAATTCAAACCATGGCCTCAGCTGCTCTGTTGCTTATTTGGGTGGTGTATTTGTACAGATATTGTCCTGCGTAAGTGTTTTTTTTTTTTAGTCGAACCAGTAACCTCTCTCAAGCGCAGGGGAGCTTTATTCTCTTTTCGTTTAATTGCCCTTAGCAGGTTGCTGACTTCTCAAAAACTCTGAACCACCATGTACTTCACAGGAAGTTATGTATTAGTCATGAGATGGGAGTCTGGTGGCTGGGCATCAGGTGGGCAAACTGGGTGTGAGTGTCATCATTAAGCAGACACATGTCTCAAGTGTATGTGTATTGAGTCCCTGATTCCCTCAACAGCCCGCAAAAGTGCCACTTGCAATATGCGCTTACAAGCATTTCATGTGGAAAATATTGCTGTGTAGGGCTGGTTGATGTGATTTTTTGAGGCATAAGCATTTGCTGTATTTATTAAAAATATATTTAAAATGCAATTGATACATACAGTGACTTGAATATAACTCATTTGGGATTAGCATCTTTTAAATTGGTGTAGTAAAATATATATTGATATATTTGTAGGACATTAAATAATACTTTCTTTTATTAATCAGGGTAATAGAACTGTCCTCATATCATAATGAGGAAGAAACCATTAAAGGAATTACATTTGGCTAAGAACTAAAATTGAGGACATTATATGTTTATATAGAAATTATGGGACATTATATATTTATATTTATACATATATGTTTTTCAAATTGTAATAAACCCATGTGTTTGTGTAATTGAACATGGCTTTGTTCAGCATTTAGAAAACAGTATAAGTAAGAAAATAATATCATAAAACTGATATCACATTATTTAAATATAAGTAATCAATCAATAAAATGTGTACTCTCATCTATAATGTGCATTTATATGCATTCAATTTGGTGAAACATCCAATTAACCTTTTCTATGGATAGTATTCTGTATACACTGTAGCAATCAAGAACAGTTTCAAATATATGCCTCATTATGTGCAGTTTTATGACACTGATAATGCCAGTAAAACTTAAACCTTTCCTTTCACTGGCAATTCACCCCATAGGTGTCAAAATCAATCACATCTGGAAATGAATGGCCTGTCACTTTAACTGAAAATCTGATTACTAAGACTGCAGTAAAATTAGATTTCTGCACTCTGGCCAAGGCAGTTAAATGAATTACCCTCCATTCTTAATTTTAAACTAACAATGAGTTTGAATCAGTTGGTGTTGGACGGCAAATGCACAAATTTTCACAGATGACACAAAACATATCTCTTTTATAAATACTTACTTAAAATAATGTTTTTTTCCATCTTCCCTCTTTCCCTTTCTCTGTGTGTGTGTGTGTGTGTGTGTGTGCGCGTGCACGTGTGTGTGTGTGTGTGTGTGTGTGTGTGTGCGTGCGTGTGTGTGTGTGTGATATTAATATAATACTGTACATACTATCAGTGAACATTCATGGCATGAAGTAGTAAGTTAAAAAAAGTCACTCTAAAGTATACTTTATTATTACTGTTAGCACTATCGCCTCACAGCAAGAAGGTTGCTGGTTCGAGTCCCAGCTGGGCCAGTTGGCATTTCTCTGTGGAGTTTGCATGTTTCTCCAGGTGGTCCGGTTTCTAAAGACATGCGGTATAGGTGATTTGAATAAACAAAACAATTGGCCAGAGTGTATAAGTGAGTGTGTGAATGTGAGAGTGTATGGGTGTATCCCAGTACTTGGTTGCGGCTGGAAAGGCATCCGCTGCGTAAAACATATGCCCTTGATAAATAAGGGACTAAGCCAAAGGGAAATAAATGAATGAATGAGTAATGTGCTTTGATAAAAGGGATGCCAATTGAGGTTGTTTATACCTGTACCAGTTGCAATATACTTATGTAAAGCATATCTATTATTGGATTTCATTCTGCATTTTAGTTAATGGTCATTTAAGCTAGCCAATTGTCATTCAAAGTAACCTTAGTTTCAGGTCCTCGATCAATAACAATGAACATACTGTAGGAGCTTGTCAACTTTCTTTGAAATGCAAAGACCTTTACCCACAATTCTATAATTGCCTTTTTGAATGAATCTGAAAGAAAATGTTCTCAGGTTGTGACTGAAAAAGCAAATTCCTTTGATGTAACATGATTAATAACTTTTTGGACCACTCTGATAAAGCTGTATGAAGTGTAACTTGTCGTTGGCTACAGCTGGTCTTCTGTCATGAAGGAAAGTAATTACATGAATCCAGATCACATTAGAGTCACTGATTATAAAAATCTCACCAAGCAACATTTTTGAAATGAGAGATTGGAGAATTAATGGCCCTCGTTCGGTGTCCTCCTTTCGCAGACAGGTTAATGAGATTGTGAGAGGACTCTTAGCATCAAAGTTCCTCATTAAAAACGGACTGCACCCTTATTCATCTCACCTTAGAGTAAGGGTTAGAAAGCAAGGACATATTCTGTGAGAATTAATTTTTCAGGCAGTGTTGATTATGACCAAGGCCACAAATACAATGTTGGAAAACAACTGCCAAATGCCACCAAATAAAATGGTCCTTATACTTTATGTCTTCATAAGTTGTGCAACACCTACTTGGCCAGAAGAAAACTTGTCTCCTGTCTGAGCTGGTTCTCATAAGTTTTTTTTTTCTTTCTTTTCTTTTTGCTCCCTCCATTTCCATGAATTGGTGGTATCTGGCTTCCTTACCAGGTCATTTTTGTCTTCCATAGTTGATTGGTAGAGCTGAACTGCTCTCATCGCCTTGCTGTGTTCCAGACAACCAATAACTTTTAAAAATAAAATTACCTTTACTTTTACCATTAGTCATTTAGCAGATGCTTCTATCCAAAGTGACTGCAGCCTTCAGATTACATGATTTTCTTTCCCAATTTTAGCACAATTTACTTGACATAGGGTTTTATCAACAAATGGGCATCAGGACACGTAGTGTGTCATAGAACACATCAACCGATGCCATGTCTGCAATGCTTCACAACATCAACACAAAGTCTAGCATGTTTAAATGTTTTCCTGTTGTCCAAGAATGGGTCTGTCACGTGGGTGACGTTGACCAATAGGAGCACAGAACTTTTAGAATGACTAAACAAAAGACAGAGGGCTGCGCTACTTCCATGAAATGAAAGAAATCTTTGTGGAGTTATGGCAACAGTACTCTTGTATGATCTGTCATTATGAAACTACCATGACAGAAAAAAAGATAAATGTTGCTGAATTATAAATGCAGCCTGGTGAGTACTGGAATTACCATGTAAACTAACAAACAACTCATGTCTTCATTTAAATTGTGAAGGTCATTTTATACAAAGACTATAGAATACTTAAAGAGGCTTTGTTTTATATGAATGTATCTTTGAAGATAACTGGCTGTCAAAAATGTTGTTGTCATTTGAATTTTAAGTAACATTAGCATTTGTGAGCACCTCAAGGAATGCTTTGTTTACATCTGTTGCTGAGAAACCGATTCTGTAGGTCCAAACTGCCTCTTGCTTGCACAGAATGAATCTACTTATCTGCACATAGTATTCTGTGGAAAATGTCAATAGGCAATTACAGAGACATTTTTGATGACAGAATGCGTGTTCTAGACGTCACTCGATGATTGATCATGAAGCAACGTGTAGCAATATTTGGTACCCACAACATGTCAAGATTTTTTTATCTAGACTAAATCACATAATCTGGCACAGTGACTGTCATAAACGACAATAAAAATTGAATATTCTGAACAGGGCTTACAATGAGGAAGCGATCAAGCAATTCATTGTAAAGAGACAATGCTCACATCAAGAGCTACTAATACAAAACGTATGGAAAGTTTTTTATAGTCTCTTTTTATTTAGATTTGCTTTCTGACCAAATGCTTTTGGGGGGATGTAAACATCAGAGATTTCACCAGCATGGATAGTAAGGGAACAGTGGGATGAAGGGGAACAAAAGTAAGAGGATAAATAATGAATGAGTAGTTAGGTTGATTGGACGTCCTATGATGATGCCCAGAGACTCAGAGTGGGGTACCATCTCTGTAATGATTTGGTAGAGTGATTAGGACTCCTCCCAATTTCAACCCAGGAGGGAAGAGAGGGATAGGAAGCAAGGAAATAGACGGAGGGAGGGTGGGTTTATGCTAGAAGGCTGGTCTGCCTTACATAAGTTTTAGGGAGTAGGTCATTGGTTAAGGAGGCAAAATGAGGTGTGGTCCCGCTCCTGAACTTTTGTTAACAAGTTAACTCCAATTGAATTTGATGGGAGCTTCAGCTGAAAGCCAGTGCAGAGAAATGAAGAGAGCTGTGATGCGGTACCAGACAAGCTGCAGCATGGAAGTCCAGCTAGGAGAGCATTACAGTAGGCTAGTCTAGAATATTTTGACCAAAAGCTGTGGCAATTGCTCAGTGAGGAAGGGTCTGATCTTTCTAATGTTGTATAGTGCAAACCTGCATGACCGTGCTGTGTTTGCAATGTGGTCTTAATATAATTGTAGCTGACTCCAGTTTGATTGTGAAGTTATAATGTAAAGTCAGAGTTGCAGGGAGGACAAGAAGTTCCATTTTAGCCAGTCTAAGCTGCAGGTGATGGTCTTTCATTCATGCTGAGATGTCCTTCAGGCAGTGTGAGATCCTGCATGGGATTGGATACCCTTGGATTTAAATTGTGATCCGATGGTAATGCCCAAACAAGAAAGCTCCAAATTCCAAGCTGTTAGAAATGCTTTGAGGTCAGAAGAGGAAAATGTCTCGAGTGTTCCCACCGTACATGTTTAGAATGTGGCATCTTGCAGAATGTGGCATTGAAAAAAATGTTACGAAATTTTCATCCGAGCCTAGGCATCAACGTTTGTCTGGCCCAGAATTTGTGAATTTACGGGGGACTTTTTCAGCATTTCCTTTATTATTATTATTATTATTATTATTATTAGTAGTAGTAGTAGTAGTGGTAGTAGTAGTAGTCATAGTCGTAGTAGTAGTAGCAGGAGGAGGAGGAGTAGTATTAGTGTTATTAATATTTTTATAGACCAGGGCTGCATCCGAAATCGTCTACTACTCAAGTAGATACTACATGTGAATTTACTACACCATCATTAGAAAAGTACATTCTATATAGTATCAATGTGAGTAGTATGAATGGAGCTCAAACATACTACATCCACCATTTGTCATTATCATGTGAACTACTCGCATCAGTTGAGTTGCTTTACTCCCATTCATGAATTATTTCGCTTGGCATCATGGGATAGTGTAGTGTCCATCGTAAGAGCACTTCAGAATCTTGCTGGAAGTTGTAGGTCATCCGGGTACTTCTCGCATACTCTTTTTCGAATACTATGAATTCAGATATAGTACTCGACTTGCATACTGTTTTTAACGTACTATATAGTATGGACGTAGGAGATTTCAGATGCAGCACATGGGTGCCCAAACCTGTTCCTGGAAATCTACCTTCCTGCAGAGTTCAGCTGCAACTTTGATCAAACGCATCTATGTTTAATTACTCATTTAAGTGCTTGTTCAGATCCTACTTAGTTGGTTTAGTTGTGTTTGATAAGGGTTGGAGCTAAACTCGTAGATCTATTTTCCCATGTCTTGGAAACCACAAACCAGAAAGTTTTTAATGTGTCATTATTGAAGAGAGCAAGAAAAGTATAATCTGGTATTTTTATCAGTAAGACGTCAAAAACATTCTGGTAGGTGGGTCCTCAGAAATGTAGTTGAGAATTATGTAGCTGCCTGTTGCATTTTTTTAATTTTATTTATTCATTTATTTTTTGCTCTCCAACATTTTATGTGTTCTTTAGAACTTAGTTTCTAAGACTGGTTGGAGCTAAATTCCAACAAACAGAATGTTTGCAGTCCAGAGGAGTGGAAACCTATGTTCTAAAGTGAATGCATCTTGTGTCAGTGTATAATGTTGTTTTCTGCTCCATAGGGGAAATATTGACTGCAGAATTCTTAATTTCCCATATGCAGGGTTTGTGGGTTTCAGCTTAAAACCTTAGGGCTGCCAGTTCAGATTCGTATCTACATTAGTACCACAACCCCACAACATGTGCTGTTTAGATTGATCTCTAAAAGATCAGACACCTCCAAAAATTGGCATGCATCACCTGCATTTGAAATGTCTGAAGGCACCACGTACAGCCGGGGAACACAAACCATGTGCAATGGGAGTGAGTGTGTAATTGAAACACTGATCCTTCAGGCACATGGCATGGTGTGGCATCTTTCTGGATCAATAAATAATCCATTCCTCTGACCTTGAGCAAGACGAGTGAGGAAAATGACAAGACTGTGAAGAGGGATCTCATCACTAGCAGGCAGTTTGAGGGCTACACAGCACCAAGATGAAAGGAGGATGTAGACCCACACAACCAAGGGGCGTTTCTTTTGATCTGACTGCCCGCTGAAAACTCGCCCTCATGTTGCGTGACAAACCGATTCATTCACAGACATACAAACCAGCAAATTAATTTGCATTCCAACAAGAGCATGATGTTTATTTTAATTCCAAAGTTATAGCTTAGAAAAATGTAGTTTTTATACAAATAAATACTAGTGACAGTAGTGTGAACCCTTTATTTTTATGGTCCACTTTAGACATTAACTAAGAAACTTTGCAGATTCATGTCAACTACTGATCATTAAAATATTAGTTTATATTATATACGCTTATATAACATTTTCATAATTTACTGAATATATGCTCTACTTTATATGTCAATTTATTTGATTATCTTAACCGTAATTGTTAATACTGTAATAATTAATGAAAGGTAGTTGACATACACAGTTGAAGACAAAATTATTAGCCATCCTCTGAAATTTGTATTCTTTTTCAAATATTTTCCAAGTGACAGAAAGAATATTTTTTCCATTTAAAACATTTGAAAACGTTTTAATAACTAATTTCTAATAACTATATTTTTTTTAATCTTTGGTATGATGGCAATGCATAATATGCACCAGTTATTATTTAAGATACTAGTTTTCATCTTAAAGTGCAATTTGAAGCATTAACTAGATTAATTATGTTAACTAGGCAAGTTGGATTAAATAGGCAAGTCACTGGTTTGTTGTGTGGTAAATCTATATTCCAGACAAACTGAAGGTAATGAGACTTTGTGCAGAAGAAAATGTAATAGCAAATACTGTAAAATTTCTAACTCTGTTCAACATCAATTGGGAAATATTTGAAACATGATTAAAAATTCACAGGAGAGCTAATAATTTTAATAAGTTATCCACATAAAAAAATCTAAATAATGATAATAAAATAAATAAGTAAGTGACTTTTGGCATCATATGATGTAACAAACAGAAAGAGCATCTGTTATGAACATAAGGCTGACATTTGTTCAGGGCTGCATTGCATGATGGGAGATTGACTGCTTGTGGCTGACACAACAGTACTTCCTCGAGAAGCAATAAGCGTGCTAACAACAGCCATTCTACAAAATATCACTGGCACTTTGGCCACAGGAGTGGGATCTTTATTGTCGTCTTTATGGAGATGCGTTATCTTCCTTTGGGGCAGTAAACAGCAGCTACAGAGGAAGTCAATGATTGCAAAGCTCATAAAATAACCATGTCCACCGTAAGCCATCATACCCGCTATAGCATTACCACATGATGAAAAGCTCCCTCAAATCGGTGTTTAACCATCGGGGTTATTTACACAGACCTAATGGGTCATATTTTTCCTTGGCGATGTTGTTTAGAGGACCGTATACTCACACCCCTTTGGGTGTTATTAAGATTGGGTCTGATTGTGCTGATCTTTTTGTAGCATGACAGATGGTCCGTGGCATGATGCTCTGGTGTTGATAGATGTCAAGTCAGATTGTCCAAACCTCACAGCTTGCGATCCAGCAGGTATTAATGGTCATTCCAGAGGCGGTCACTAACAGGACATGACAGGAAGTTTATCTCTGAGGCGAAGTGCTTGTTGGTTTAGATGGTGGTGTCACTGATTAGCTGATGACAGAGTTATTCATGCACAAGGGGTTGAAGCACATGTCTGGACATGTTAAGGGATGTTTAGCATCTATGAGATCACCTAGTTGGCCATCCCTGCTGGAAAAAACAAACAAACAAACAAAAAAACAATAGAAACCATAACAGAAGTTCTAATGGTTTTGTGATGGTTTTAATGATTATAATGGATATTATATTATATTGATTATAATGATAACTGTATTGGCCCTGTCTACTGGTGATATTTTGCCTTCTATTGGTGACATGGTGAAATTATAATGTACTGGAGACTATATTGTACTGGTTTTAATGGCTGAAATTTGATGGTTTGTAAGGGTTTAAAAATGTTTTTAGTTGAAACCATTAAAACCAGTACATTTAATGTACTGTACTTTAACGTGTTACGGCACACATTCCATTGAATTTTTTTTTTGGTAAGGCAAAAAATCGAAATAATATTGTCTATACTTAAAAACGCAAGGTTTTAACGGTTTAAATTTCATAGTTTGTAAAGATTTTAATGTTTGTTTTTTTCTACTGGAAACCCTTAGTATCTTCTGTGATAATTCTTGTTGTTGTTGTTATTTTCAATAAAAGTGTTAGCAGTTGCTAACAGTTAGCATTTATGATTATCTAGGTATGGAAATGTTAAGCAAATTCGGCTATTCTCCATGAATTCTGCTAATTCTCTCTAAATTGTTTGTTTGTGCTGCTGGAATGAACATGTTCAACGTTCACAGATTTTTAATTTTATTTTTTTGTGATTTGTAATGTTTTAATAGTGTTTGTTGTGGAAAATTTCCATTAGTATATTCTGTGATAGTTTATGCTATTGTTCAAAAGGAATGTGAGAAGTTGCTAACAATAAGCAGTTAGTTTTTTTTCTTAGTGCCTTGCTTGAGAATGAACATAATACAGAGCAAGCAGCGACATAAGGAAACATAAATGATGACAAACATGAACATAAATTCATTTATGGATGAATTATCCAAATTAAGACATGCAGTCACTTAAAATAAGAACATGAAATATGTTAGTCTTAAATACTGATGAATGTCTTCTTGTCTTCATGGAAATCACACCACACTACTAAAGACCCTAAATGACTGTGGGTAAACTTCAAATTAATGATAGAGTCAGTCCAAGGTATTTGGTGGATGAAATAAGGATGCAAATAATGGATTCCCTTATCTTTTTTTTTCCTTTCCCTTGACAGAGCAATCATTCCTCTGTTATTAATTGCAAGGTGAGGGACATATTGTCTCCGCCTTTCTGCATTTTTTCAGTTTAATTAGAGAAACAGGCTATTGTACGCTCCATCACAATGTCGTGCGGTGGCCTTCTGCTGAGCATGGCAATTAACCTTGCGTTTTTAAGTAGACAATATTTACTGATCAGCCGGTATGTTCCGCTTGCAAAAATGTTTGATTTGTGTAAAGGTTGAGTAAAGTTCAACTATGTTTTGTATTGTGATTTATAAATATATTTTAGTTTATTTCTAATTTATGTCTCTAATTACTGTTAGATTTGTGTTATGTTAACTACAAATTAACCATTGTTTTGATACACTAACCATAAGCATGATGTTTTTAGGAAAACTTTGACAAATACAAAAACAGACACTATAACTATAATAAAATCACATTTAATTTTCGTAACGGTACCTGTATATTAAAATATGCATTCAATTATACACTTTCTCTGAAACTGTCATTACCTCAAAATAATCTTTCTGTCTGTCTGTCAGTTTGTTTTATGTTGCTATCATTTCCCAGTTAAAAAAGAATGAAAAATTATTCTTTTAACTGTTATACTTGTTATTTGGACTTTAATCATTAAGTGGTTTTAGGCATTGCATGATATCCTTGGTGTGAAAGAGCATTTAGGAGAGATTGGTTTGGAACATGAGATTAATTTCTATCAAAAATCAAAAAAAGAAAAGAAAAAAAGAAAATCTCAGTAATTAAATTTAAGTTATCCATTGGAATGGGCTTATTTTCTGCATAAAAGCTAACAGTAGTTAGCAGTACTTCACAAATGCACCCATAAACTCTTGTTGGTTTACACAGTTTGGACAGTTTGGATAGTTTACCTCCTGTCACGTTAGTGGCTGAAGGGCAAGTGGTGTGGTGGCATGCATAAATTAAAAAGAGACACATTGGTTCGCTCCATGTTCTGTTTCACAAACTAGGCTGACCTTTTCCTCTCTAATTAAAACAGACAGATACCCAGGATCGCTCTCATTAAATACTCTACAAACCCTTCACTTAAGGGCTATCAGTGGCTCACTCATGTGTGTGAAACTGTCCTGTCCAATCAGATTTACACAGGCCTCATGGGCTTATAACAGCATCCTGAGACTGTGAAAAAATATACATGTCCGCATAAGTCTCCAATGTTGACGTTTATTCAGTGAGAGTTTATTCATTACAACAGATCGCCAGATGTAGCATCATTCATTGTGACAGTATCCACCATGTGAATAAGTCTGGCTGTGTGGGACATGCAAGAATATCAGTGTTGAAATCTGGAAGTCCTGACATGCTTAATGAACATCTGAAGACCTCGGATGGTAATTACTCATTGGCAATAATTTCAGACAGTAAGATTTTAAATTATACATGTTGTTGAATGTGATAGTAAGTCATTGTCTTCTAATGAAAACTGTCAGAGAGTTGTCGTTGCTTTCGGTGTGTCATGTTCAAAAATGGCTTTTCATGCCAGGATGACAGATGACTTTGTAATCTTAATACCAACACACTAAGCCACATTCATAAAAAAGTACACAATGTTTTTATATATATATATATATAAATAGTTTGTAAAGAAATTCTAAGCGAAGCGAAGTCAATAGAATGACTCACTCACTATCCTACAGCTATAGTCTCTGTTTTATCAGCGGTTGCATTACCAGCATTACTCTGACATATTTTATATATGTGGCGAATGTACTTTCAGCCACAGTCAATAGAATGATTTATGTTAAGTATTTTTAGGATCAATTTTGTATTTTATGAATGAGGTTAATTGAAAAAAATTCAATTCAGTGAAATTTTGTTTCATAAAAACATTGTTTTGCAAATTCTTGCATAAACTTTGTTTTTAATAAAGGGGTAATCTTATAGGGATAGTTCACCGCCAAAACATTCTGACTTGATTGATTTGTCCTCCACTTGTTTCAAACCTGTTTTTTTTTTTCCTTCTGTTGAACACAAAAGAAGATATTAAGAAGGTTTTTGGGGTTTATACAGAAATGTGTATATATTTATATTAATTAAAAATTAATCTTATATTAAGTTTGATGCTCAGCTAAACCATTCTACATAAATGTATTAATTTTATTCAGGCTTGTGTGAAATGGCGATAACTAACTTGGTCAGAAACAGTACTGAAATTCTGTCCCTACCAACTAATTGTTGCACCAAAAATCGAGACTCATCGGACATTGTCCTATTCTATTGTTTGATGAGTCCATGTGAATTGTGAATTCAGCTTCCTGTCCTTGTCTTTACATTTAATCATTTAGTAGATGCTTTTATCCAAAGTAACTTACAATGAGGAAGACATCAAGAAGTTAATCATAAAGAGACCGTATTCACATCAAGTGATTTTAGTTTTGCTTTGAAGTCAAGTGGTCCCAGAACAGATAAGTTTTAAGGTGCCATTTGAAGGTTGCTAGAGAATCAGCAGTCAGTATGAAATTGGAGAGACCTTTCACCAGTGAGGAACAGTAAATAAAATGGTTCTGTAAAGTAATTTTCATGATGTGGGGCTCACTTACCAATCAAAAGCTTCTGGAGGGTGTGTAGATTTGTAGAAATAAGTGAAGGTAAGATGGTGCAGAGCCTGTGGCTGTTCTATATGCAAGCATCAGAGTTTTTAACAGGAAGCCAGTGAGGCAGATAAAAAGCTCTCATGAGCTCATTACAGACCGGACGAGATGCAGAAATTTAGTTGCTGTTTACACAAATGCATTTTTCTTTTAAAACACACACATTTTACCCCGTTCAATTGGTGTTGACACTTCTCTGGCATCTTTGGCCCATGAAAACTATGTTTTAGTTTGTCACCAACAACCATGCCATGCTTAAAGTTGCTGGTGTCTATTTTTAAGTGTAGATGGAGTGGTCTTCTGACTGGTCTTCTGGACAATTGCTTATCATCCACTGATTCATCAAGCCTCTCTCATATGACTATTACACAAGTGGTAGACCTCAAGTATGGATGCCCGCAAAATATGTGCATGCCCAGTAAATGTGAATGGTGATGAATTATGCGTTTTATGCTGTATAGTGTGGACAATAAAAATGCCAGCCTGGACGAGGGGCGTTTTCATTATTAAACACGAATTTTAAATCTAAAATACATTTGTATAAACAGCATCTTCGATGATTTGAAGAAGTTTCACAATGCATCTCCTGTCAGACAGGTGTGGGACTAGTGTGCCCATCTTCTTTTTCTGCTGTTGCTCAGCTGATTTTATGTCTGACTTCTTGTGTGTTAAGAGATGCTCTTCTGAAGACCTTTGTTGTAACACAATTATTTGAATTACTGTTGTCTTTCTATCAGCTCAAACCACTCTAGAGCTTCTCCTCTGATCTCCCACATCAACAAGACATTTTCCCATATAACCAAATATTTTTATATAATTTCTTTTTTTGGCGTCACGGTGGCGCAATGGGTAGCATGATTGCTTGACAGCAAGAAGGTCGCTGGTTTGAGCCTCGGCTGGGTCAGTTGGCATTTCTGTGTGGAGTTTACATGTTCTCCCCATGTTTGCGTGGGTTTCCTCCGGGTGCTCCAGTTTCCTCACAAGTCCAAAGACATGCGCTAGAGGTGAATTGGGTAAGCTAAATTGTCCATAGTGTATGAGTGTGAATGAGTGTGTATGGATGTTTCCCAGTGATGGGTTGCAGCTGGAAGGGCATCCGCTGCATCCGAAAAGAAAATGAATAAATGAATGAATGAATTAAATTTTTAGTAAACTTTAATATTGTTTGTTTTGTATAAAAACTCCAACAGATCAAGTTTCTGAAAAATTCAAACAACTTTGTTTGTCAACAACAACCATGCCATCTTTAAAGTCTTAAATCAATTTTCTTCCCAATACTGAGGCTCAGTTTGAACTTCAGCATATTGCTTGACCACGTCAACAACATGCATATATGCACTGAGTTGCTTCTAAAGTATGTGTTATGTCCAGGTTGCATCATCTTTCAATGTTGTTTACTTTCATCCAGTGCCATCTATGTACAACCTGAATAATAATAATAATAATAATCCTCATAACACTTTTTATTTTAATTTGTTTATTAATTTTAAAGCCAGCCTTGTTTGTCTCTCCAAGCACAAACCGCCTCCTGGAGTATGCATTGCTTTTTTCTGTTTGATGAAGTTACATTTCCTGCTGTTACATTTGAGCGAAACAGAAATGCAGCAAATATCACGCCTTCACATCCTCCATGTGGACTAACTGTGGGAGAAAAAAAAGGCAAATAACAACAACAACACAACTAGACAGCAGGGCAGGCGGCCAAATTCGCCCTCAGCCCTTCAGTGGCGCATTAATGGGCGGTAAGTGATCTGGTCAACACGAGGGACACACTGATTACTCACCGATGTTTTTCCCTAATTGTCATTCCCCATAGAACCCTTTATCCTCTGGGTACGCACACGCTGGGCAAAGATAAACACTTCTCACCCGCTGCCCTCCAGCATCACAAATAGCTGTTCGGGAATGTGGCTCATTCCGATCCGGCCGGCGAACCCGACGCATCACTTGTTATCTCAGACTTGCACTTATCTATTAGTATGTGTGCTTGTATCCCATATCTCGGTGCTATTCTCGGCGAGTGCGTCTTTTAGTGTATGACTCTCGAAGAGCTCTTTATATCTGGACGGCACTTTGTCCTAGATAGAGCTGTAATTGATTGGGAGTCTTCAGCCCGCAGGAGTCCCGCTGTGTCCTCGGTGAGCCCACAGACATTCATTAGTTGGCCTTAAACTAAGAAATGGTCAAGCGGTGATGGATGATGGACGGAGAGGTCCTGTATCATGTAGGGAAGGTAAGGGGAGGGGGGGTGCCTAATGAACGGCGGTCTGTTTCAGGCCAATTACTCAATTAGCTGAAGTGACAAAGAGCCCTTCCCCTTCTCACACTGGGTTTTAGCTTTGCCTCAGTGTTTGCCTTTACATAGAGAGAGGGCTTGATACCATTTGAGAAGACAGATTGTGCTGGTGTTTGGATTACTTCAGGCACGTTTTCAGTGTACTTGAACTTCTTGCATTTCTGAGGATTTGCCTATAGATGTTTTCAAAATGATCCCAGCTCCCACATAAAAGTGCAAGGAAGATCTTAAAAGGGGTTTCCACAGTGCTGCTGTTTCGTTCCTCAAAGAACCATTTATTGGAAAGATTTTCAAAGAACCATTTTTTTGTGTGTGTGAAGAACATTGTAATAATCACTATAGAAAATCTTTTGTGGAATGATTAGTTAATTTTTTCAAGGATGGACTTACAAAAAATATATAAAAAATGCAATATTATGCATGCCAGGCCAGTAGAAGGTTTGTGAGTCCGTTTGTAAAGAAACAATGGAAGTTCACCAGTGTTATTTTGGTTTAAGTACTTACTCATGCCTATGCATTTGCATATCATTTTTATTTATTTACTTTATTTATTTATTTTTTTAGATTGAAGTGTGTAAGTGTAACCTTAATCAGAGCAGTTTCAGTAATAAAACGAAAAAAAAATGTTTACAAACATATATAGAACTTGTTGAACTTTGTGTTCTCTTGTAAGTCTCTGTTCACTTTCAAGTTAAACAAACAGAAAAACATTCTTTATAGTATAAAGTGCAAAATGTTTAATAATTTCCACTAAAATAATTGGAATAGTTTATAATTTAAAGGGCACCTATGATGAAAATCATCTTTTTTAAGCTGTTTGGACAGAACTGTGTGTAGGTATAGTGTGTCCACAGTCATATTGGAGTGAAATAAAGACAATAAGTCTCTTTTTTTAAATTTCCTGACGTTAAAATAGCATCCAAATCCCTCCTATTTTGAGGCCGACCGCAACTTGACGTAGGAGTGCGGTTTCCCCGCCCACCGAATTGATTGACAGCTGCGTATTAACATGTCTCCGTAGTAACTCGTATAATCATATAAACAAGACAGGACGTGCGCAAAGCAACCAGGAACAAAAGATCTGTTCAGTTTGCTAGGATCATCAATCATCATCAAATGTGATCAAGAGTGAGTTTTACAAGTTTAACACGTTTTTAAAACAGTGCATGTTTGTAATGAATTACAGCGATTTACTTTATCACCTCAGCTGCGTGCCAGTACAATTATAAAAGAAGATGCTTCAATCCCGGCTTGTGGACGTTAAATCAGGTTTATTTTGTACATTAACATAACGGATATCCATACAGCAGTGGATATTAATTTGTATCCTGTCACATTTGCCATGCAAAATCAGTGCAAAGCTAAACGCGCGCACTGTCTGTGTGTGTGTGTGTCTGCTGTGTGTGTGCGTGAACTTTGTAACGACATTGTGTGTGACTCATCGTTGCAACTCCACAACAAATACATCAAATAATCATTGGGAAAGTTCTTACTGTAATATTTCTCACAAACGTTACGTGAGATCTGCTTCCTTCATGTCTGTCTGTTATCTGAGGCAGCCGAGGGCGGAGATTGAGGCACACTGACAGGCACGTGGGAACGGTGGGTGGGGAGGACTAGCATTAAAGGCACAGTCCACCAAAACAGCCACAAGATGCTAAGAGCTAAAAATTACAAACTTCTGAAAGGTATAATAAATAATCTGATGGGTGTTTTGAGCTGAAACTTTACAGACACATTCTGGAGACACAAAAGACTTATATTAAATCTGGAAAAAATTGGTAAACTAGGTGCCCTTTAAAGGTAAATAAAATAAAAAAAGACAATGTTTTTTTCTCTTTTTTATAGTCCTATTGTTGTTGTTGCTTCTATTGACTTCTATTGAGCTCTATTTTGAAAGATTTTTTTAGGTGCCTGCATAAAACAAAGTAATAATAGAAATTAATATGAATGAAATAAAATATGCTCTGTGTCTTTCTAACAGAAATTAAATAATATAATATAAAGTAATACTGTATTGTCTAATTTGTCAACAAACGTAACTAAATACAGAGCAATAGACATTTTAATTTCTAGATCCTGAATGTTTTCAAATGCACTTGGATTATGTATTCCTATAGTAAAATATAATAACACATGCAAATAACAAACTTTCTGGTTAAACTTTAATCCACAAATCATACATTGGTTTCAAAATCTGGTGCCTGATCTTTTGATGTGACTACTGCGAACGCACACACCTTATTATGCATATGTTATGCACACAGCTTATTATGCTTATATTATGCAACCCTAATTCTTAATACTACACTTAAACTAAAAGTTCATTTAATATGATTTAATCAACATCTGGCCCCCCCCCCCCCCCCCCCCCCCCTTTTCAGTTTGAGTGTGAATTATCAGAGCTGTTCTTATGGATGTAAAGCAAATGATTGGTCTAGCTGTTGCCGTGGTGACAGGAGTCTGCTGGATGGAGAATCTGGCAGCTCACAGCAGGGTGCATTAGGAGATGTGCAGTTATTCACTTACACCCTCAACTATCCCACTGCATAATTCTCTAAAGCCGCTTAAAGACATAAACCTATAGAAACCATTAAAAGGTGTTTTTAATGCCAGCACCTCTGACGACCAATATATAATTCTAATAAAGTGCCAGATAAAGGTACATTCAGTAACCCTAGGACAGTATTGTTTTGTTGTGAGTAGCTCTTGTAATATAGTTTCTAGTCTGTGGAGATAATTGAAAACTCAGAGGCTCCAACCGAGCCAAGCACAGTTTTCAGGGTATTTGCCAGTTGGTTGCCATCTGAAATTAGCTAACCATTATATCATTTAGTCGGAGAGAAGTGCTGACAGTTAGACTGTGGTGAACGTGTGTATTAATCCCTCAAGGGTCTTTAAGACTCACGCTGAGCTGACGTTAAAACCCCAAAGACTTGGATTGAATTGCAGCTCACATACTGTAGTGCATTATATGAAATAATACTGTGAAAGATGCACTGTATTATATTTCTGTCTTTCCTTTTGTTTTATTTGCTAACTTGAATTATCTATTTTATATTTATATTATATAGCTTTTTTTTCTTTTCTTTTTTACAATTTTCATGTAGTGTTAGACTATAGATTTGTTAAGATTGAAAAATACTGTATTAGTAACTAAATCAGATTATTGTCGATTCATATGATCTATTTCATATTTTTACTAGTTTATTATTTCATAAATCAGCTTTGGAGGAGCTGTGTTGGTTTTGTTTGAGTTCCTAAATATGTTTCTTACTTTTTATTATTTAATCAAATGAATAAATGTATATTATTTGTATATATATATTTATATATATGGCTGCATGGTGGCGCAGTGGGTAGCACGTTCGCCCACAGCAAGAAGGTCGCTGGTTCGAGCCTCGGCTGGATCAGTTGGCGTTTCTGTGTGGAGTTTGCATGGGTTTCCTCCGGGTGCTCCGGTGTCCCCCACAAGTCCAAAGACGTGGTATAGGTGAATTGGGTAGGCTAAATTGTCCATAGTGTATGAGTGTGAATGGGAGTGTATGGATGTTTCCCAGTGATGGGTTGCAGCTGGGAGGGCATCCGCTGCGTAAAATATATGCTGGATAAGTTGGCGGTTCAAGAAAATGAATGAATGAAAAGAAAATGAATGAATGAATGAATATATATATATATATATATATTATTCAAATAACTATTTGGGTTTATTGGATTTATTACTTAAATTTTTAATTATTTAACTTTTTTTTTTTTTTTTTTTTTTTTTTTTTGACTGGCACTTTGAAACCCCTTGAAAGGTAAAAAATGCTCATTACTGTTTTTATTTTTTATTTTATACCCATAAGGCATATTGCTTTCTAAAGCATTTCCTTTGGAAGCTCTGATTGTTCACCCTTTGCTACGAAGAAAATTGAGAGACTGGACCTCTTGGAACTTTAATTGAATATCCCCGAGTCGAAGGTTTTAAATCAATTCATCTCCTCAAGGTTAATCTTACATTTTGAGATTAACCCTCTGCCATCCCTGCGGGTTTCTCAGTCAAGTGAATATTAAGGATTCACACAGAGTCTTCCTTAACCCTTTCTCATCCTAATGAGATCAGACAGAACTTAAAGTCAGTCTCAAACACCAAACTATTCTCAGCTTCAGTTCTTAGTGTTGTAACAGTGAAATATAAATCAAATTACAAATCTAAAAAAAAAAAACAATGTCCTGAAACCTGCATAATCAGAACTTAAAGTCAACAGTTTGCTCCAACTCACAACCTGTTGTAGCTACAGGAAAATATAAAACTATTCCCACTTAATGTAATCGTTCACCCAGGAATGACTGATGTGTTTGGTTGTAAAAGGAACGAATTTCCACTACAGAATGAGTGCTTATAAATTCTGAAAATTTTCTAAGAATTTATTTTTGCTAATTACTATTTTTCAGTTAGTATTGACTGTTGTTAGTTTTTAGTTTCAGTTGTTCATTTATTGTGTTTGTTTTAAATTTTATATCAGTTAACAAAATGTTTTTTGACTGATAGTTTTAGTCTTAGTTTTAGTTTACTAAAATATATTTGAATGATCATGTAAGACATAGTTTTGTGTTAATAGGATTACAAAATCCTCCACCATGCAATTATCTTCACCCGAAAGCACGTTTATTCACAGAGGAGCTATGGCCATTTTTTCTTTTACCGATGTCCCCATGAGAAACAACTGCCTTCTGAATAGGGCTTAAGTATGAGAAAAACAAGGTCTAGAAAAAGGCATGATCAAACAGAACATAAAGTCAGGCAGAAAGATCAACAGTTCATAGCTTCAATTCTCAACTACACCGACATAAAACAGATCACATGTTGAATCTAAAGAATAACATTCTGAAACATGCATGATTGTTTGTTTTCTCTGAGATGCGGTAAAATAGACTTCAATTACTCCCCGCCTGCTTCATGCATTACGTTCCCAGTCTTCACCACTCACTGAACCATCCGCTGTTGTTTATGTGTTCGAAAAAGCAATTGAATCTACGTCTATAAATACACCTCTTAAACATCTCCACTTGCAACAGTGGCGAAGCTCTTAATTCATGTTTTACTGCACAATTCCAGTGACCTTGGCGTGTGCGGATGTGAAATAGCTCATCTCGTGTGGAAGGTTTGCTTCGCCCCGGAGGTTTGGATTTTAATTACACTACCAGCCCATTAAATAGCAGTGACGTTTATTAGGCAAAGGAGAAAAATAAACAAGCCTTAATTGGCCTGACATCGGAGCAGGTTGCTTCCCTCTCGCCTGTCATTTGAAGACAGACAGAGAAGTGTTAAACAAACACATTGAGGACGACAGATAACGCTGACCTTTTACCCTTAAGCTGCCATTGTTATATGTGTTCAATCGTTACAGTGATTAACTCTAAAGGTCATCAAATAGTGTCAAGCGCTTAAAGAAACATCGTGCCAAATCCATGCTATCTGGAGATGCAAAGCCTCTACAAGTGGTGGGGATCAAGGAGACGCTCCAAACGCTTTTCTCCAAGGTGAGGAAAGCAGTGACTGTGGAGAACACAACTGATGGAAAAATAACGCACTTGCTAAAAAAAAGTCTTACAATGGTTGTCAAATTTATTTAAGAATTTACAATAAAGTAAGATTATAATGGCAATTTTAAAAATGCTGTCAGTGCTTTTGAATATATTTTTAGACAATTAATCACATTATTGTGTACCAAAGAATCAACTACACTCAATAGCAGAGAATAAATGCTAGCACGTATCAAGTACAACAATTTTTGAGATTTACAACATATCGCATCAGTCGAGTTTAAAATAACTTTTATTAACTTACATTATAAATATGTATTTTCCTTATTAAATAAACAGATGGTTTGAGGATCATAGATTGCAGTAAAGTGTCTACTCACTTGATCCATCAGTCAAAACATCAATATCTACATTTTAGCTGCAGCAATTGGTTGGTTTATTTCTATATGTCATAGGATTCCTGGAAAGTCAAACATTGTACTTCTCCAAGTTACAAATCTGTGTGTACATATACAATGTACATAGCATGATTATCATTGATGAAAAAATATTTTGATTAATGGACATTTTTAAAGTAGTGTAAAAAATGCTGTGATGGTAGGCCTGTTTGTGAGATAATAGCATTATAACTCAAACACTTTTGTTATATAGTGCTTTGTAAATACATTCTATGGATAAGTATTTCTGTTGCTGCATTGTCAACATGCAGTAATTTAGGAGGATAATGATGTAATTTAAGTGCTATTATAAATATAATGATTGCACACTTAATTGGGGTGTACATATTAGCTAGTTATTTTGTAATATTTTTAAGCAAACCATCTTTATTGTCTACCCTGTTTTTTTTTTTTTCAACAATGATTTTCATTTCTTAGTTTGATTAAAAAATGGCACAATGAACGGATAAGCAATACGGAGAGCCACTTGCATCTATCTGCTGCAATAAAAATGTAAACGTTCAGAACAACACACGATGTCTGCAGAATTTGTTTTTGGTGGAGACAAGCAGACATTATCACTGTTTGCACTGAGTCAGTCCCGCTTGTCGCCAAGATATGTGATACACAGACATACACACACAAATGAACGTTACAAAAACTAAAGTTTGTTGTACAGTTGGTAGTTCACTTCCGTTATTTGGTACGATTGCATTTATATTAGGAGTGAACCGTACCAGATTTCGCATGAACCGTACCCCAGACCACCTCTTTCTGGCGGACTCGGGTACAGTTCACGGGTGCACACCCGAGTTCAGAAGACATCTTCACACTAGCTAAACGTACCGTACTTTGACGTCAAACGAACCTGGGTGCAGACTAAAAGTGCTAGTGTGAAAGTACCCTTAAAACCCATATTTGGGCTTGACAAACCGCCTGTAGAAACACTCTTCCTCATTCTTCTAGCACTAAAATTCTCTGAGCAGTTCCTATGTATAACTAGCACTTCTTGTGTGTATTGCCTTTTCTTGTTAAATCGCTGAATGCCTCCTCAATTGTAAGTTGCTTTAAACAAAAGCATCTGCTAAATGTAAATTTAACAATCCATTACACTCTAGCAACCACCTAGAACAGGTATGTTAAGTGTACTGAACACCTTAACAACCACTTAACAAGCACAAAATCAGTCACAGAAACATTTCTTTACTTTTGACTTGGAATAAAAAACACTTAAAACTACTCCATCTCATCTGAACATCCTAGCAACTACACAGCATTTTTCTAAACTCCTCAAAGAAACCACAAAGAAACACACTGGCATGCATATCCATCCCCAGAGCACTACTGCATCAGCATCAACACAAGTGCACTCCAGATCTAATTATGGAATAATTGTGGGATTTTATCTGTCCAATCCCTGTGAAGCAGCACATCTGGAGAAGGTGTCCGCAAGAAAGAAACCTACCACCTAGATCTGGTATAGCAACAACCCAGATCACATAAGAAACAAGCTGGCTACTGCCCAGAATACCCTAAAAAGCAGCAATCAGAACACCCTAGCAGCCAAGAATAAGTCTAACACCTACACACATCTAGTCCACCCTACTGACCTAGCAACCACCCAGAAGACCCTAGAAGAGAGGAACTGATCTAGTTGACACCCTATTAACAACCCAGAATCACATATCAACTATTCAGAACACACTGGAAACCATCCATAACCCACTAGCAACTTCCTGTAACTGGCCTAGCAGCCATCAGACGCCATAGCAACCGAGAAACATCGGAACACCCTAGAAATCACTTACAACTGGCCTAGCAAATACCCAGCAACCATCCACAACCCTTTAGAAATTGCCTAGAAACTATCAGAGCACCATAGGTATCATCCACACTGCCCTAGCAACCACCCAGAAGACCCTTAAAGCCATTTAGAACTGGCCTTTCAACTGTACTAAATGCTCTAACAACCACCTAAAATTGACCCAGAAGACTCTAGCAGAGAGGAACCAATCTAATTGACTTTTAACTATCCAGAACACCCCTAACAACAACCCAGAACAGCCTAGAAACTATCCAGAACACACTGAAAACCATCCATAACTCACTAGCAACCCCCTGTAACTGGTCTAGCAATCATCAGACACCATAACAGCCAAGAACCATCCAATACACCATAGAAACCCTTTACAACTGGCCTAGCAAATACACAGCAACCATCCAAAACCCTTTAGAAATTGCCTAGAACTGCCTAGAAACCATCAGAACATCATAATTATCATCCACACTGCCCTAGCAACCACCCAGAAGATCCTAGAATCTATTTAGAACTGACCTTTCAGCTGTACTAAACACCCTAACAATCACCTAAAATTAACCTAGACCCTAGCAGAACAGAACCTATTTGACCTTCAACTATCCAGAACATCCTAACAATAACCCAGAACCAACTAGCAACTACCAAGAACACACTAACAATAACCCAGAACCACCTAGCAACTACCAAGAACTAACTGGAAACCATCCATAACTCACTAGCAACACCCTGTAACTGGCCTAGCAACCATCAGACACCATAGCAGCCGAGAACCTTCCAGAACACTCTAGAAACCACTTACAACTGGCCTAGCAAATACCCACCCATAAGAGCCTAGAAGTCATTTAGAACTGGCCTTTTAACTGTACTAAACACCCTAACAACCACCTAGAATTGGCCTAGCATCTATCAGAACACTCTAGCAGCCCAAAATCAACCTAAGAACTCTCCAAAACACCATAAAAATGACTTAAAACTATTTTTGCTCATCATAACATCCTAGCAACTGCTCAGCAATATGTTAAACCCCTCAAACACTTTATTTACCACAAATAAATTCACTGCCAAGCATCTCTAGCACCAGAGCACTGCTGCATCAACATCAACACGAGCGCGCTCCAGAAAGCGTACTTACATCTAATTATGGATTTTTGATGAATTGTGGAGGTTTTATCTGTCCAATCACAGCGAAGCAGCACATCCAGAGTAGGTGTTTGCAAGAAAAAGTGCATCAGGAAACTCAAATGAAGGTTTAATCCCAGTGTTATGTGAAGTGATGGCCCACAATGGAGAAGTGTTGCCGTATCTCTGCCCTGCAGCCGGCGGCTCTGCTCAACACAGGCCACTCAGCAGCACAGGAGAAATCTTATTAGTGTGCATGCGCCGATATTACTCACTATCTGCCATAGACAACACAGAATAGACAATAATGCTGCAAAATATGCTTGTTTGTTCTTGTGCGCCTCCAGAGATACAACATAAACTTTTATTAAACAGACACAAATTTGCTGCAGGATTGTCTTGTGAGAATGCAGGGCTGTGGCTGTGGTAATTACTCTCGGTCTGCTGTGCTATCATGGTTGAACCATTTTTTATTATTATTATAATGTCTTTTATTATTAGTTTTAAGGGAAAAATATTTTAACATAACTGCCTTGATTTACTGCCAACTATTTTTGCTTGTTCCACTAAAACAAAGTCATTTGCAGGGTTATTATAATTAACCTAAACTAAAGCTAACAGCAAAAAATAAATAAAATAGTTGTTAATTCATTCATTCATTTTCGGCTTAGTCCCTTTATTAATCTGGGGTCCCACCAGCGGAATGAACCGCCAACTTATCCAGCATATGTTTTATGCAGTGGATGCCCTTCCAGCTGCAAACCATCACTGGGAAACATCCATACACACTCATTCACACACATTCACTATGGACAATTTAGCTTACCCAATTCACCTATAGCGCATGTGTTTAGGGGGGAACCGGAGCACCCAGAGGAAACCCACGCAAACACGGGGAGAACATGCAAACTCCACACAGAAATGCCAACTGACCCTGCCGAGGCTCGAACCAGCGACCTTCTTTCTGTGAGGTGATCGTGCTACCCACTGCGCCACCGTGACGCCCAAAATAGTTGTTGTTATCTAAAAAAAACATTCACTTAAAATGTTCATATATATAATTAACTTAAACTTGATTTATGTAAGTTAATTAAAAATATATGTTTCTCATTTTCATCTAGTTAAACTAAAATAAGTAAAACAAAATAAATAAAATCAATATAGATATATTTTTAAAAAAGTAATAAAAATGACAAAAAATACACAACATACACATTGAATTATAAAAAACTTAAGTTAAATTTGTTATTAAAAGTAGAAAGTAGAAAGATCAAAACTATAATGTTATTATTATTATTATTATTATTATTATTATTATTATTATTATTATTTATACAAACTACTTTGGTGTAATTTTCATTGTATCTAATATATATTAATTGTTCTACAAAGACCCATGTTATGTGGTGGCTAAATCTTATTTTCATGTAAATAAATAAGTCCAGGGGCCTCATTTATAAAAACTTGCGTAGAAACCATCCTTGATTTTATCTAAGAACTTTTCTGATTTGATCGTAAGAGCGATTCAGAGAAAACGAACGTAAGCACGAAATCCATGCGTACGCCAGTCACTTGGTTATAAATCACAAATGATCGGGGAATTGTGTGCAGCTGAATGTTCCGCCGTCCAAACGCCCCTGCTTAATTAATTAACATATAAAATGAGCTCATTCCTAAAGCAAAAACTCTGTGACAATGGCAAGTAAAAAGGAGCGCAAGAAATCTAATTATAGTGAGGCTGAAATTGACGTTTTGTTGATGGAGCTACAGATGAGGGGAAAGGTGTTATTTGGAAGTTTGTCTGGTGGCGTCACTACCAAGTCAAAGTATGTGGCCTGGCAAGCGGTTACCCAGGCTGTAAATGAGGTTGGGGGAAAACAAAGGACCCTGCCAGAGGTGAAGAAAAAAATGGGCTGATCTGAAATTCATTGCCCGTGCTTTGAACTATCTGCAATACCAGGCATTACCACAAGGAAACGGTCGTACGCCAAGCGGGAATCTGACGTGGAGATAAGTACTTTTCCACGTCAAAGACGGTTTTTATAAATCTGTACTTTGACGTGGATTTGATCGTCCAAACACTCTAAGATCAAATCAGTGCGTAAGAAAGTTTTATAAATGAGGCCCCAGGACTTCTCTTTTGAGACTAATCAAAATGAATCATATAACCTATTGCCAATCACAGAAAAATATATATTCTTTTATGCAAATTTAAGTTCATAATCACTGACATAATCTTAAACTGAAACTAATCAATATTATCAACAGTAACTAAGAACCCTAGCAATATTATTTTTATTTACTTATTTTTAAAACATTAAAAAACAAACAAACAAACAAAACTCTTTCATGTTGTGATTGTGGGGCATTGATTAATTGAGGAATTGATAGAGTTGAGGAAAATAGTCCACCTTGGAAGAAGGCTGTAACATAAAGTGTGAAAAAATGGGAAATACTATAAATTAAGTGTTTGCATACACTGTGTTTATATATAGGCATAAAATGTGTATGTGTGTGCATGCGTGCGTGAGTGCGTATGTGCGTGTGTGTGATTAATCAATGAAAAATCATTACAATATTTTTAAACCTTTCTTTAAAATAATATAAAATGTTCAAAAGCATACGTATAAACAAATCATTCATTTATACAAACTTGCTATGCTTTAAAGATTTTTCTTTGCCTTAATCATGAGCACTCTTTCTGCTATTGACCCTATCCAATACAAACATCAATATCATAAAATACCGTTTGCTTTTCTACCACATTTTTTTCTCTCTCTCTCTCTACCTAATGGGGCATATTCTGATTTTGCTTGGCTCTGCGCATTTATGTGCTGTTTTGATTTTTTCCTCTTCCCTAATGCACTGCTGCATTATCTATATTCCACAGCATATTAAGCCCCCCCTCCCCAGCACTGACACAAAGCCATATTTCACCCGGAGCCATTCCCCTTGGAGGGATAGGAAGGATAGATCATATAGTCTGTGCTGTAGATTTGTGGGAAATGGGAAGACATCGTGGATGCCACATCCTGATACCCCCTCCATGGCTCAGGTCCATTTGATGCATGGAGAGGGTCGACATGCCTGACATACAGTAAATCAAGCACTCTTCTGCACACTCTACTCCTTAGTCTGTGTTTTTTTTTTTCCATTGCCGGTTGAGGGAAAGCAGGTGTAGGTCCTCCTGCCATACTCGTGTGGACAGAGATTAAGAGTACATCTGAGGAAAGAGATTTTCCAGCTATCGTGTCACTAAATGCGTAATGGCTGCCAAAAAGCCCTGTAGGAGCAGATGTTTTCATGCCGACAATCCTTCCCCATCTTGTTTTTAGATCCGTCCATTTCATTTTTGTGTAGAAAAGTTATGTGAGTGGCATCCATGGATTTTCCTTCACCACTGGAACTATCAGAATTCTATAACTACTAAATGGACATAGCGGTCATTGTAACCATTCATATAAGACATATTTACATTTGAAGCTTCTGTTGAGATTTTAGAATTAGGCTTTGAATGTAGGTCGTCATATTTTATGAATTCATTGCCGTTAAGAACTTTCCAACACATTTTTTTTAAAGCTGGAAGTATAGTGGGAAACCATCATCTTTGATGAAAGGCGATCACTTTAACATCTGGTGAAATCAAATCATAAAAAACATCAGTAACTCACAGCTATGTTTAATAGTGAAAGTAAGAGCTTAAGTCTTAAGTATTAAGTCTTAATTAAAAAGTATTTTTTATTTAAAATTCTATTTTATTTAAAGTCTATCTTACTTTGGTTACATTTATCAATGGTAGTGTAAATAAATACCCTTTTGTACCGTCAAAAACACCTCAGTCCAGAGCAAGCCATTTCATATGCCTTTAATTGCTAATGAGCTTAGCTACTTTGCCCCCTCCCCTTCTCTGAGACTGCAGTATCAAGAATACCGATTCATTCTTGATGAGCAGCTAAACTCACCAGCACAGTGCTCAACCAAACCTCAATCTTCTGAATTTTGTCTGTATGAATGATATGAAGGAGTATTTAAAGCTGTTTATGATTAAAAAATATATGTGCGAATAATCATTGCATTTCATTTTTCGTTACTTGCAATGTGCAGCCCACCATTATCAATGTAAAATGATTTGAAAAAAAAAAAAAGAGTGAACTGAATGGCTTTGCTAATTGTAACCAAACAAAATGAACACGGATTACACATATAAAAATTGGAAAATGTAATGAAAAAAGTGTAAATGAAAAAAGTTAATTAATTCATTCATTTTCTTTTCGGCTTAGTCCCTTTATTAATCAGGGGTCGCCACAGCAGAATGAACCACCAACTTATCCAGCATATGGCTTACGCAGCAGATGCCCTTCCAGCTGCAACCCATCACTGGGAAACACCCATACACTCTCATTCACACACATACACTACGGACAATTTAAGCTTACCCAATTCATCTATAGCGTATGTCTTTGGACTTGTGGGGGAAACCGGAGCAACAGGAGGAAACCCACGCGAACATGGGGAGAACATGCAAACTCCACACAGAAATGCCAACTGACCCAGCCGAGGCTCGAACCAGCGACTTTCTTGCTGTGAGGCGATCGTGCTACCCACAGCGCCACCGTGATGTGTAAATGAAAAAAGTGTAAATGTTTTTTTCTTTTTTGTGTGTGTGTGTGTATGTGTAATTTCTTACGGGGTGCAATGCGTATTCACGGTTCTCGAATCAGACATGATGGCTGCGCTTCCTGGGCTGCTTCAGTGGTGTGGCTGGAGATGGCTTGTCCCCCAGTCTGTGGCGTGCGGGCTGATGTAAGATGAATCTTCCAGCTCCCATCCACTTCTTCCCAGGGGCGCACAGCGAGCGGCATAGAGGGCGTTTTTTCTCTGCCCGGTCCTCGTGCGCTTCCGCCTTCACCTCCCCTGATGGCGAGGCGGCCAGTGGGTACGAAGCTATTCCTCAGGTGGTTGGCGCGCCACCTGGAGGGGTAAGCTGAGACCCCCGTCCAAGGCGGATGGGTTTTCTGTGTCTCTCATGGCCAGAGCCCACACCGTTGCGGGCCATGCCGCTTCTGCCCTGCACCACGGCACCTGCTGTGCTGCACAGGGGCGGTTCTTCCCCAGGCTTATGCGTAAGCACCGCACGGTGGTCGACTATGCTCTCATGACCTTCAAGTCGGCCGCCCGTGCCCTGGGGAGGACGATGGCCACACAGTGGTCCGGAAATGCCACCCTTGGCTTACCCTGGCAGATATGCGCCGCGTTGTCAAAGTACGCTTTCTTGGTGTGCCCATATCTCAGGCAGGCCTACTCGGCGACTCTGTCGGAGACTTTACCCAGGAGTCCTCGGTGGTGAGAGATCAGCCGTGCGCGATGGAGCAGGTCATCTCCTGGTGGGCTCGGAAAACTGGTCCCCCACCGGACCCGTCCGCGCTGGCTGTTCTTCGCTGTGAGCGCTCTTCCCGTGGTTCCAAAATGCTCCGCCGTCACAGCCTGTTACACTGGCTAGTGAACGCGCCGAGCCTCGCCGCAGGAAGTTGACGCTCCTGTCATAGGTCGCTGTAAAGTCCGGTAATCGGACCGCGAAGCGAACCTAAGGCGGGCCACTTGGAGAGGAGGAGAACCGTTCTTTCCCCGGTGGAGGGCTGGGGCTCCCCCGCGAACGAATGTAGCGATCCGAAAAGAGCGGCTTTTCCTCCCTCTGGGTGTGGAAGCCCAATTGCTGCCAGCATGGGACGCACTGCCTTCCAGCTCTCAGCTTTGGTGCACTTCGCCACAGGCTTTGAGGGCGCCAGAGGATGATCTCCTTTCTCGCACCTCCAGCCTCTCCGCGGGATCCTGGGAGGAAGGTAAGTGTCAATCTCTTATTTTCAGTTCTTCCTCGGGACGCTCCGCTTCCCGGGGTGAGCACTCCCCATCCCGAAGCTGCCCCACCGTGGGTACGTCAGCGATCGTTCCGATGATGCTGCTCGTTCGGACTCTGTCAGCCTGGTTAGCGCTGCTCAGCCCGTCGTAGTAGCTCACACGGACGGTCAGACTCGGCTATGCGTTTCAACGCGCTGTTGGCCTCCCGAGTTCACGGGTGTGTATTTAAGCGATCATCGCTATGCTGCCCCTGTCTCGCGTGAGAAGATTGTTATCCTCCTGGCGAAGGATACAATCGAGCCGGTCCCTCCAGCCGAGATGAAGAGTGGGTTTAGCGGTGGGCTATACCATCTGTCATCTGTTCAGGATCTGTTCATCCCCCAGTGCGTCCGTCCGCGGGATTGGTTGCAGCTATAGACCTGAAAGACGCTCACTCCATGTCTCGCTCTCTCCATCCTAAAGTGCGACGGGGCCCGAGCATGGCAGTAAATGGTCCTCCCCTTCGGGCTCTCCCTGTTCCATGCGTGGAGGATGCCCTGTGCCTCTTTGGCGCACGCGCATCTGCATTTTTGATTATTCATTGACCTGGGTTAATTTTTTTTTTTTCAGACCTTTGAATTAGTCGATTATGCATAGGGACCTGGTGCTCTGGCACCTCGGCCTGTTTGGGTTTCGGGTCAACCGAGAATGAGCAAGCTCTCCCTCGGGCAGAGCTTCTCTCTTCTCGGGTTGTAGCTGGACCCGGTCTCCATCACGACGCGCTTTTAGCGCGCTGGGCTAGTGCTGCCCTGTCCATTTAATTCGGCAGTTATAGTGGTTTCACTGAAGTTTTTCAGAGGCTCCTGGGGCATATGACATTATGTAGCCGCTATCACGCCGCTCAATTGTTCATATGAGACCACTTCAGCGCTGGCTTCGCGATCGGGTCCCCAGATGGGCATGGCACGCGGAGACGCACCGGGTGTCCATCACTACGCTGTGTCAGCCGTTTGGCTGATGTGCGCTACCGTCGCATGTCTCAGCTCGCTCGTCATCTGCTCCTCCGGAGTCATGCGGCTTAATAGCTGTGTGCCGTTCATATCCCATACAAGCTCTACCGTGCCAGCTTACATGCTCTCACGACAGTTACATTTCTGGGAGAATGGAGACTCCACCCCGGCACAGTCCAGCTGTTATGGGCACGCTTCAGAGAGGCCCAGGACATCCTGCTGCTTCTCCCGAGTGGCCCGTCACCAGCTGCTTTCCCTGCTCTGCACGGATGCGCTGGCTCTCAGCTGGCCCCGGGTTTACGCAATATGTGTTTTTCCCCAGTGAGCCTGGGCGCACAGACTCTGTCCAAGGTTGGGGAGACGAGGTGCGGGTCTCCCTCGTTGCGCCTCCTTGGCCCAACCGGACTCCAGACTCCAGACTGTTTCCAGACTCACACACTCCTCGTGATGGCCCTCCCTGACGAATTCCTCGGAAGAAGTACTCCTTTTTCTGGGACAGGCACCCTCTGGCACTCGCGCAGCGTTCTGGAACCCTCATTGAGGGTTTCTAGACAGAGCGCGGTAGACTTAGGTGACCTATCAGTAGATGGTTAACACTGTCACTCAGGCTAGAGCACCTATGTCCATGCCTATGTCCTGTAGTGGAGTCTATTCGTTGTGTGGAGCTCTTCTCTCGGAACCCCGGACATGCCAGATTAGTGTTGTGTTTTCTTCCTTTAGGATAACTGGAGCGCAGGCTGTCACCGTCCACACTGAAGGTTTGGCGTGCTGCCATCCCCGCTCTCTGTGGCGGCGGATGGTAGCGCGCTGAGAAAGCATAACCTCATCAGCCGGTTCCTCAGAGGTGCGTGGCGCGAGATGGTTAATTCCATCCCCGCCCCCCTCTCTAGCCCCAGCGGTTATGGTTAGGTCCGTTGAGCCACTCGACTCAGTATCTATAAGTTTTCTGTCTATGAAGGCAGCTCTGCTGGTCGCGTTGGTATCAGTCAGGAGGGTTAGGATTCCGGTGGCATTTTCAGTCAGCGAATCGTGCCGGGAATATGAACCGGCATACTCTCACGTTTACCTGAGACCCCGGTTCAGCTTGTGCCAAGGTACCTACCACCCCTTTTTATATTAAAAGTGGTAGTGAGCCTGCAAGCGCTGTCTGTGGAGGAGGCAGACCCAGCCCTTTTATTGTATGTCCGCGCACTGCGCTTAATGTGACACGTAGAGCATACGTCTTTAAGCAGCTCTTTTCTGTTATGATCGGCAGAAGGGAAGTGCCGTATCAAAGCAGAGGTTGGTCCATTTTATAGTTATGCCATTGCCCTCGCCTCATGTGCCAGGGCAAGCTGTGTCCCCCGGGAGAGAGAGCACACTTTAAAAAAAATTTTTTTTAAAAGAGGTGCCTCCTTTTCGGCGTGAGTACGCAGCGCCTCTTAACACATTATGCAGAGCTGCGGGCTGGGCGACACCTAACACATTCACGAGATTTTATAATCCTCGAGTGGAGTCGGTTTCCTCCCGATTACTGGGTCACTCCGGTCAATCGGGACGAAATTAAACTCGGTGTCAAAAACGCTTGCTGCGCCATGCTCCCTAACCCGGAGATACATGCGCCTTTTCTATTCTGCTAGTAAGTTTCCCACTTGGCAAACCCTAGAGAATTCCTCCGAGGCCCCCAGCACCCGACTCAGCGGAGGAGCCTGTGATGTCTAATATGCCCACTCTTGGTCTTCCCACATGCTGAGGTTCGGTGCCAGCTATTCGCGGTCCCCGATGGTGATCCCATATGATTATTTCAGCCACTGAGTGTTCCCCCTGACCAGGCGGACCCGTGTCTTCCCTACCCGCTAACCAGCTTATCATATGTAGCACTCCCCCTCCATAGGGCTAGTCCATATGTCCTTATTGCCATCAAGTCTCCCCTCTTGGGTAGCAGGTGGCCTCCGCAGCGTCCTCCCCCTTCGGGGACTGGCACGCTTTCCCAACGTACTGTCGTATTTCTAAAATCCCTAGACTATATTAGCTAGGTAAAAGCACATTTACGACCCCGATCTAAATTGGAATTATTCCCATGTAATGGTAATTAAGGGCCTAGGGGACATTGGAAGGTTGCGCTCTTGGTGATGCTTGTGCGGCCACGCTATGCTTGGCAAACTTCACATCAGGAGTGTGACGGGCTTAGCTGCAGTGGCGTTTTCCATACAGTCTCCCATAGTCTGTTACCAGACGCACGTTGAAGTTCCCGTATGAAGGGGAACGTCCTGGTTACGTCCGTAACCCACGTTCCCCGAATAAGGGAATGGAGACGTGCGTCTCCACTGCCACAGCAGCTGAGTCTCCAGCTGATTAGTTGAGTGATCGGCTCTTCTGCAGGCAAATTCTGAGGCTCACTCCGCAGCGTGCAGCTTAGATAGCGCTGATGGCATATTGCTGCCAGCTGTGGAGCAGAGCTCTGCCAATTCAATTTGGCATTTCATTGGCCCGTTTTCTTACTCTTCAGAGTGATTGGTCGTCTGACGTCTGACGTACTCCCATAGTCTGTTACCAGACGCACGTCTTTGTTCCCTTATTCGGGGAACGTGGGTTACGGACGTAACCAGGACGTTATTTATCCTCATCTCTCACTGAATGGTATTATGGTTAGAATAAATAAATAAATAAAATATTTTATTTTGTATTAGTGGTGTAACGATATTTAAACTTATATCTTCCATATCAGGAAGGTTATATAAGTCTGGGCTGAAAATACAGCTTCAACTTCAACTTTTGATGAACAGCATTCCAGGCATGTAGGGAATATGGCAATGCTATGCAGCGTCTCGTTCCCTTCCCTCGTTCCCCATGGTTATATGCATAACCTGAGATGTTGCAGAGCTGCAAATATCAGAAAGGAATGTTCCTGAAAAAAAGGCTTTTGAAGCCGCCATACCCCTGGTGGAGTGTGCCCAGACAGTAGGAGAAGGCTGGCCCTGGGATTCATATGCCAACGTGATGGCAGGCACTGTCCACCTGCTCAACGTCTGCTTAGATGCAAAGGACCCACGAATAGGTTTCCTGAATAGAACAAAAATTGTTCAGTTTTACACCCTTGGGCAGCTCTGTGGACCCACAAAGGACACGCACTACGAGCGGGTCTCTCCCAAAACCATCCATATGGTAAGTCGAAAAGGCATGAAAATACACTTTCAAAGTAGATGAAGTCAATCCGTCAGTAAAGCGCTGCTGAAGGAAATCCAGGACTGAGCCAACGGGGCAGTTCACCGGATCTAAGTTGTGCTGAGTGCACCAGCTTTGGAACAATTCCCATTTTGTGGCATATAACCTTCTAGTGGCAGGAGCTCTGGAGCTAAGTATGGTCTGTACAACCTCATTTGACAGACCAACATTCATGAGGTGGGCCCCCTCTGTCTATGAGCTGACATATGAACAATCCGCTGATGAATTTACTGATCTTCGTGGCTTTGAAATGCTCCATTTCATTTACTGTGCGACTTTCAGAGACCACCACGTTCATGCCGTTGGCCAAACTATCACACTCGGTTTTTTTGTTGTTAAGGACAAACTTTCAAATAAAGATTTTTTTTTATCTGGTGTGTGTTGAGCCAAACTGTCTCTCGCTCAACCTCCCGCACAAGCACAGGTTTCTTCACTCCCAGTGAGGAGACACTGCATGTCCCAAGATCCAGTTTTTGTGTCAGAGGATCCACAGTGCAAAATAAATAAATAAATAAATAAATAAAATAATAATAATAATAATAATAATAACATACTGTGTGTGTATATATATACATAAAGTAATTAATAATTGATAAACATAAATAAAAGAAAGAAAACATAATAAAAGAAAAAAGATAGAAAGTCTAGTTTTTTTCTTTATGCATTTCTGGTCTCATATACAACTGTTTAAAAAGAAAAAAGAAAGAAAAAAGAAAAAAAGACTAAAAACATGCTAGCATGTCCATTATTGTTTATTGGCTGTCAAGGACTTATGTAAAAGTTTTCTGTTTTTACTTAAAAGGTGATCACATTAGTGACTGCCTGTTAACACTGTTTTAGTTCTTATATTCCACGTCTTGATAATTATCAGCACATACTTTCAGATGCCTTCAGTTTAATGTTGAAACATAAACAAGACAATTTCATTCAGCAGCTTAATTCATTAACACTAGCCTTGCAGATAAAACCCACAGCATTTTACTAAAATGAATCCTGATCAAATAACACGCTACAGTCCATTCCATTATTGTAATTACTTTCGATGTCAAAGTAAGCCAGAAAGCAAGCCACTTGTTAATGAATGGGGTGTTTAGAAAATAGAAGCACTCTACTTTCATATTAGCACTCCATTTTGTCCCATCTCTCTCTCTCTCTCTCTCTCTCTCTCTCTTTATTTTTACAGTGTCCTCGACTGAACCAAGTTAAAGCCAGAAGAAAGAGGACTGGTTTGCTAGAGCGGTTATCTGTGTTCAAGCTAAATACATTAGGCAGATTAATTCTGTGCAAGGGGAAGCTCTCTTTCCCCCAAAAGCCATTTCCAAAGCTCATGGCTGGAGAATCTTCTTCATGATAGTTGATTGTTGATGCACAAACTTTTCATTACGCCTACAGATGCATTAGCGACCAGGCTGCCGGCGAACTGTCTCTGCTAAACCTCCCATATTGAAATGCGGCAGCGTTACTGCAGTCATTATTCATTAGATCACAGCTCTGCTAGCAGCGTTAATAAGGAAGTGAAGATAATCGTGGCCTGAGATGGAGGCTCCACCAGATGCCTGACAGCTCAAGGATGCTCTCTCAATCCCTTCAATTAGCGTCACTGGCGTTGCCCTAAACCATTGGACACACAGATGGCAATTAAAGAGCACAAGGCCTTTATCAGGAATCGCCAGTGTTTGCGAGATAACAGAAAAAAAGAATCTAATCTGGAAAGTCTCAATGAGATGCTGCTGTGCCAAAACACAAGTGAACTGTGTTCCTAGAAGGAGCTTCAAAATTTCTTGTGATGTTAAGACAGTGATGAGATTATCATCCTTTTTTATTATTTACTTTTTTCACACTTCTGAATTTTGAATCTGTTCTTTATCTACCACTGGGTAAATGAAATGGAAAATGAAATGAAGCATCATCACGCCTCAGACTAAAAAGTCATAGGACAAAATGGTATTGCGCATCTGACCGAAAGATCACAGGTCAAGTCTCAATTAGCAACAATTATTTTTATTTATTTTTTTCTTACATTAGCCAAGAAATTGTGTTTTATTAACATCTACATCTATTCCAACCCTGAACCTACCCCTACATATTAAACTCTGGGTTCGCCAGTTACATGACTACACAGACCAGGGCAGACCAGACCATTTTTGAAAATCTTCACCCAGACAGTTTTCAAATTGTTTTGGTTTCAGTGACCCGAAACTGTGTTTGTGCCTGGAGCAAAGTCGACCTTGAGTGGACCTTAATGAAAACGGTATACCTCAGTTCCTATAGATCAATTAACTGTTCAGACACTGTTTTATGTTTCAAATGCCAAATATTTAAACATCACAGTTTATTCATATTTTAGGTTTCTGAAAGAATAATATGCTCGTTTGTTTTTTCGCACTTCCCTCTCAGTTTTTTCTGTTTCCGAAATTATGTGAGATGCACTTCAATAATCACACGCAAGTTATTATCATGAGCTGAAGTTATTTATTTCAAATATAGACACACGGCGAGCTCACACAAATAAGAGAGTAGAAACAAACTAAGACCACTTGAGCTTTCCATTTTTAGATGGCCCCGTAAACAACAACAGGACATGCAGCAGATTCTGTTCTTCTTGGCATTGTCACAAGAAGACCACAGGCTCATTATTATATGTAGTACGATGTAATGTCTAAGCTGTGTATTTAAAAAGGGCACTTCCTTTGTTTTCATTCTCCTGGCTTGTTGTTGTTCAACTGTGAGTCACTTCATCATTTTGGCATCGTTCTCTTGTGCTAGGTAGCCTTTGGAAAGTGTACTCAAAAAGCGGTACTTTTGGCAGTGAAAAGGTTAAAAATGTACCGAACTGAATCCTACCACTCGGTGGAAACGGGCCATAAGTGCCATAATGTATATTATAATGTCTGACTGAGCATACTATCAAAGTCAGCCTGTGACAAAACATTGAAATATAAAATAAAATAAAATAAAAAAATACAATATTTAATCAAATAAAAACTATCATAAGATGGCTTTGACATAATGGTTTTAGTATAATAATTGAGAATATTCAGTTAGATGTCTTTAACAGCAACTGAAATGTCCATTACCTTGATCAAGCCCTCAATATCCAGACAGATTTTTATTATAATGATAGTGATTGGTTGCAGATTTGAGAGCAGCAGGTTAATTCAAGACAATTTGTCCAGTCCACAATCACCCATTTCTCCAAAAATTGCAGATAGATTTGAGATTGGGTGCTGAAGCCTGTCAGAGGGCATCAACTTACAAATCCCCACCCAGTCTAGGAAAACCATTCTGACCTGAAGGACAGTCAATTAAAGTTGAGGGTTTTAACTGTAACACTCGCACATGCTGACTTATCTAAAGTCAACCTCTGCAAATGGAGCTGATGATTCCTCTGGACAGGCTTCTTCTAGCTAGCACATTCATTTAGTGCATGGCATGACAATTAATCATGTGCAGAAGTCGCCAGCCACCTTTCCCAGAATCACTCCACATTCCTCTTACTCTGCCATCTTAAAGCAAGACACTATGGGTGAACAGGGTTAAAGAAATTACTAATAGTTACCACCATTCTTCCCCATTGATTGAATACATTAAAATAGCTTTTATTTTTGTATTACAAGTTTTGTGGAATGTTATGTTCAAGTACTCAAATGAGGCATTATTTTATTCAGTATGTGCTAATTTTCATACATTTATAGTACAAAAACCTGAAAACTGGATGAAGCCAGGTTCACAGAAGAGGTTTGAATCAAACAGCGGAGATGTTGAGAGTCTCTTTTTACCACTCCATAATTTAGAAAATACTGTGTACCCTGTGTGTATAATAATGTGTGTGTGTGTGTGCGTGTGTGTGTGTGCGTGTGTGTGCGTGCGTGTGCGTAAGTGTGTGCGTGTGTGAGTGCGTGTGTGTGTGTGCTTGTGCATGTGTGTGTGTGCGTGTGCATGTGTGCATGTGTGTACAGAATTGGACAATCAAATTGAAACACTGGCCAATTTAGTGTTGGAGAATTCATGGTTAAATTTGACCAGTCTGGTGGCCAATCTTCATTGATTGCACATTCCACCAGTGAAGCTGCGGTCACACTGGACTTTTCTCCTCATAGACTTCCATTCATACACACGCGAATGCGTCAGACCGGAAACGCAAGCTCGTGTGACAGGTTTCGCAGTTCGCTGCGTTGGAAAGTTTAAGCTTGGTGAACTCTGACCTGCGAAATCACATCACGTGATTGCGTGAGACCAATCGAAGATCAAAACATGACCTCTCTGGACAGAAATTTAAAATATGGACCAATCACTCGCTTTTTTTAATGTCTAATCATCTTGTTTAATCCCGCCCCTTTACGCAGCACCGTACAACAGAATTCCACAAGCACAAACTCTAATGTGACTGTGGCATAAGAGCAGAGTGTGAAGGTTTAATTGGTGGAGTAATAGTACAGTTTTTCTTAAAACATTGCAATGCACACAACATGTCATGGGTCAGAGTTTAAAAGAGGACAAATTGTTAGTACGCATCTCGCTAGCGCATCTGTGACCAAGACAGCAAGTCTTTGTGACGTATCAAGAGCCACTGTATCCAGGGTAATGTCAGCATACCACCAAGAAGAATGAACCACATCCAACAGGACTAACTCTGGACACAAGAGGAAGCTGTCTCAAAGGGATGTTCTGGTGCTCATACAGATTGTATCCAAAAAACATAAAACCACAGCTGCCCAACTCACTGCAGAATAAAATGTGTACCTCAACTCTCCTGTTTCCACCAAAACTGTTCGTTGGGAGCTCCATAGGGTCTATATACATGGCTGGGCTGCTATAGCCAAACCTTCAGTCACTCGTGCCAATGCCAGCAGCAAAAACCTTGGGCTGTGGACAATGTGAAAAATGTATTGCTCTCTGATGAGTCCACCTTCACTGTCTTTTTCCACATCCAGGGGAATTACGGTGTGGATAAGCCCGAAAGAAGCATACCACCTGCATACCAGACTGTTGCATGCACAGAGTGAAGCAGTGGGTGATGGTTTGGGCTTCAATATCATGGCATTCCTTAGGCACAATACTTGTGCCAGATGGGTGTGTATTAATCAAGCATAACATGTATGAACAAATTCCTTAGTGAAAAATGTCTGAATATTAATAAAAATGAAATTGTGAAGTCTGGTATATGTAATGCTGCTAAAGTGCACCTTTATTGCTCAGTGCAGAAGAAAACACTTATTTTGAGAAAAGGGCCTTTAAAATATGCACTGAAATCTATAAACACACATTGATAATGTTTGAAAAAATAAACAAGTGTATTATGGATTTTGTTTTCTTTATATTAAACTGCAAAGAAAAAAGAAAACAGCTCAAAATGGACAGGTGCATGAAAAAATTGTTTTTGCCTCCATTGTCTGGCCTTAAGTATCTCTTGATTTGGCTTCATTTGTGTTATTAATGAGACATGTTAAACTGTCATGCTCAGCTGTTCTGCCTCAAGTCCTCCAGTACCTGCTCTTGTCTTCTCTTTCCTCTGTATTCACTGCGCTTTTCTCCCACACTTCTGCTGACACTCGAGGCATCAAGTCTTAATTCATCTTCAGGGTATCCAGAAACAGCCATAAGCCAAACCTGATTTTCAGCACATAATAGCATGTCAGATGTGTACATGAATAGCAGTACAGCTTGTTCTGTAATGATTGTGCCTCTGCAAATAGAATGGGCATGTTTTTAAAGGTGCTAGTGCATGAAATGTAGTTTTATTGGGGTTAATGAGTATAAAAAATATTTTATTAATGTGATGATTTTTTTTCTTGCAAAAACATCTGAATGTTAATTAAAACCAATCAAATTTACTTGAAGAAAAAAAAATTAAAGTTCACAGAATATCCTTATGCATTTATGTATCAAAATAAATTATTCTTATTTTAATGGAATGCTGCATTACTTATTAGAAATGATCTATCCGTGCATGATTTTGAAAACTCATGTATCCTTGTAATATTAAATGAAATGCTTCTACTAAAAACTGAAAACTTAGAATTTATTTTTGCCATCCGTAATGAAAAAAATTCAGTGCTGCCCTACATTTATTTATTTATTTATTTTTTATACAAGATGTGTGTGAAACAATAAGGAAGACTATTGCAACACAAGAAAAAAAATGCCAATAGGGTAAGAAAAATAAACTTAATTCAAGACATCATCTCTGAAAACAAGTCTTAAAGGAACCGTAAATAAAAATGTTCTTTCCAAACATGTCTGACCTTCTTCCATGAAAGACAAAATGATATAATTTGAAGAATGTACTAAAATAATTTTAGAAGTACATCACAAATACTAAAGGGGTCGGAGGTTCGTAGGTTGCTAGGCGACCATCAACAGTTTTCTCAGAGGATGACAAGCTGTCACTCGGATACAAGTTTTATTTATGGAGAAAATTTCAAAGCACTGCAGTGTTTGGGTGTTCAGTGTTTGTCTAAGATAATTAGTATACAGAAATGTGTATATTATATATGTACATCATACAAGCTGAGCGGTCAGTTCTTGTCACGTGACTCCTTGCGAAATTCATTCAACTGAGTGCGTCTGGAAGGCGCGAGCGCGTGCAAGCCACACACCTACATTGGAAATAACGAACTTGCGCAAATTCTAGAAAAGAATTCCAGCAGTTGATCTTCTTGCACAGACATGCTGGATTCACCTGATTTGTTGACAAATGGGTTGCGGATCTATTTCCTTGGCAGTTCGCGGGTCCTTCACTTGGCTTTTCCCCTTAGCAAAGAAACTTTCCAAAGATGTCTGTTTCTTACTCATTTTGCTGCTTGTGGGTTAAATTTGGGCACTCAAGTGACCGAGATGTAACCGAGAGAATACGGTCATTTTTCAAAATAAAAGATTTTTCAAAAAAAAGATCGTTCAGACTCAGATAATAAATAAAACGAAAATAATTAATGATTCCTTGTGTGGCCCGGTAACGTACCAATTGATCCATGGACTGGTATTGGTCCATGGCTCGGTGGTTGAGGACCACTGGTCTAAACGACTATGGTTGATGGTTTCACTTTTATTTAAAGCTTTAGCATTCATACAGCTGCTTTTGTCATAGAGACATCCAAAGGCAGAAGCGTTAACTGCAGCTGAATGTTTACACATCTAACTACATTACAAATTCTTTGGATGGATAAGTATTGTGAACAACTTCAATGTACACATATGGAAGAACACTTACGCATGTCGAGATGTACATTTGTCTGTATGAATTGAATACAGTGCTTTCAGGTAGACTCACAGCAGTTTATCATAAGCATTTTATCGATAATTGTTTTCCACAGTTGGCATTAAGAATGAACGTAGAAACGTTATCTGATGTCAACTAGCAGCTAAATGTGTCTGGAGAAAGAATTCAAATGCTTTTATTTTCATAAACAGCACGGATATAAAAATGCGGCTGAATGTTCTGATTGGCTGGAGTAGACGTCTGTCAGCTGCGTTCACACAGAGCAGCATTCAGGGAAATTACCGGTAATGTTACAACTTCTCTTTCCGGAAAATTGCTTGAACAAATTTATCGGTATTTTCAAAAAGGGCCTGTTCACACATACAGACCTTTCCGAAAAATTGCCGGTAATTTTCCGGAAAGGTCTTTATGCGTGAAAGGGGCTATTGTCTGTTTAACTAATAAACTACATATTTCAGGTCATTTATGAGTAAATAAATAATGCTTCAGTGATCACTGATTCTCAATAATCAGATTTGTGATCTTGATCCGTAGATTTATTATAGGGTTTTTAGTGTGTAATGTTGCTGTTTGAGTTTGACCAATATCTGCAAAGTTAAATGTCACAAGATCCATAAATCACCAAAACGATGTACTAAAAAGTGAAACATTTTTCATACAGTTGGCATAAATGTCAAAATGATCTCTAGAAAGCACTGAATTCAAGGCCAGTAGACAGTGATGTCACTATCTAAAGAAATACTATGCGCCTGCACACAAGATTCACTCACCATTTTCATCATTCATTTCACCATTTTTGTTTAGTTTTTGTTGTAGTAATTTGGAGTTGTTGCTTTTTTAAACTTGCAGAGTGAAACCTGTATTTATGCCCCAAAATGCTATTTTTGTGCATATGAAAGGCCAAAATGTAAAAGTTTGAAAACAGAAGTTCTGAACAAGTGGGTGCTTTTGATGGAAAAACTGATTAACACTAATGTGAGTAATACTACATTACCCCACAATCCCTGTCGGTGACAGGACTCGAACCTGTGACCTTTGAATCATAAGCCCAACTCTCTAACCATTAGTCATAGTACTGTACCTTGACTTTTTCTAAATGTGTGTATAATAATTAAATAATAAAATATATTTTAATTCTGACATTCTTATTTCATTAAAATTACAAACACAAAAGAGTTCTGAGTATTTCTACCATGAATGGACATAAAGGTCAATTTGACCGCATACATTACTTTTACCTGTGCCTCTGTTGCCAAGCAACTTTCTGCTAACATAATATTCTGATTGCAAAACATAACTTTCCTTCAGACAAGTCTTTCAATATAAAAAAAGAAAAAGATTGTAGTTTAACCCATTTTTAGTAGTTTCAGCAATCTCCTTAGAGGTTTTCTTTGCTTGATGCATGCCAAAAGTGCAACCTTTTTGAAACAGATCAACATCTTTTCCATGGCCACAGGATGTCTCTACCACAGTAAGTTGTTTAAGAAATGAGAAGCTATTTTTCTTGGTGTACGTAGACGACAGGTTGTTGACTATTAAGGTTGTATCTTCTCCAAACAAACACATTAGCTACAGCCTGCTGCCTGTGAAGGTGACTTTCATTTTTGAGGAAAAAAAAAATATTTCTAAATATATTTTAGATTGTCACATCTGAAAGCATGACAAATTAAATAAGCAAATTAAATACTGAGAAACCTAACCAGCTTCGATATGTCCTAAAATCTGTTTGATGTGTGTTTGTGTGACAGATGGACACCTGGAGAGTCTCATCTTGAGTTGAACAGTGTGTTAATGGTGCTTGTTGTTTAGTGGTATTCTAACTACTTGTTAGTAGTGTTGGTTGTTGAAGTAAGCATCACTATTACTACTGCTCAAACCACTATAGCACATCCTACTTCAGTTGTGTTATAAACATTTGTAGTTTTGGACTTGCACTTTTATAGTGACCAATAGCATGGGAAAAATATCCAAAAAGAACATAAAGATATCATATAATTATATATTTTTTCTACTCTCATTGATGTAGATTTTTTTCACCAGCATCAGTTCTAGTCATAATTATTAGTAATTATGATTGTTACTAAATTATAATTTAATAATACTAGTAAACTGTTATTATTAAATTACAATAAACATTAATAAATTATTATTTTTATTATTATATTATTAATAGTAGTAGTATTTTATAACAATATATTATTAGCAGTTGTATTATAGGATTGCAATATTGTTATTTTATTACTTTTGTATTGTTTCATTGTGTTATCAATTTTAGTTTTTAACATTTCCATACATTTCTTATTGTTATTTGGTTGTAAAATCTGCACTTAATAATATAAAACTTTTATAATAATATTAAATATATTAAATATTAAAATAATATTATGTATTATTGATAAACGTTATTATTATCAGTAGTAGTAAACAGAATCTGTCATTAATAATGTTTCAAAAGTTATTACAATTATTAGCAATTAATGAATAAAACAATCATTAAAGAATGTTTTTCTTTATGAAAAATATTCTTTATCAAACTAAAAATATTTTAAATCAAATATTACACATAAATGATAAAATACTTTTACGTAGATTAAATGAATCTGCCCATCTGTCATGTGACAATATCATCATCTCACTAAGTAGCCAATTTAAAATGTGTGGCCAGAACGCCATACTGTCCCATCCACAGCTGTTGTTTAAAGACCCTACAAAAAATTAGTCTAAAAACTAGCATAATTTTTACACATCAACATCTTCCAAACAAATATTGTATTGGTCAGAATTGATGGACCATAACTTTGACCAAAGCTGATCAAATGTGAGCATCTGTGTTCTCCTAACAATGCATGAAATGTGATTATATGGAGATAAGCTGAATAATGTGCGACTCAGGGGTCAAAACTAATCTAAATTGGAATCGCTTCATCCCTCGGGCTCTATGACAAAACAGCAAGGTGAGATGAGTTCGGCTGCCTCACAATAGCCTTTGATTGGATTTTTCCAGTCAGGTTGGGGCAAATAAGAAATGAACACAATCCTGCTAGACTGACATGCTCATTTCAACAGTTTACCAACTTCACAAGCGTTTTATCTTCCTTTCGTTTTATTCTTTCCCATGCATGAAATCACACCATCAAGACCTGTTAACACTTAAGATGATATCGGAATTAAGTTTTAATTATCATTCAAGTTCTGTGAAAATAGGTAAAGCCATGCCACAGAGGAATCATATTTATTCACGCTTAGACATTTCCCCACCAACAAAAACAAAGCTTGCTGCTTAACTATCATGTTACAAACGTTAATTGTTAAAAAATTGCAATCTCGATTTAAACACCCAAGCAATCTTATAGATAAATTACTGTGTTACGGCTATTTCACATCACATCAAATGCTCACGCTCAGTGTTTTGCTCCTGCCCATGATAATGAATGATTGCCAGCCATCATGCTAACAATATAAATGCTGTCATTCACTGGAATGGGCAGTGACAAAACACACACTACTTACACTGCACTGACACTTGCAATGTAAAATACATGTTACTCCAGGGACTTTGGTTAAACACATGTCAGTTTTTAATGTCAGTAAAGTATTTAGTTTGGGTGTAAACACTTATTTCTTCTGTCTAACATGAATTAGCATGTTGCTAACAATATTTCTTATACGAATCAGCATATTCTTAGCATGTTTAAAGCATGAATTGGCATTTCTAGCTTTAATGAGCTTGTTGCTGCATATTACGAACAAAGATTAGTAAATTGCTAGCTCATTTCTTAAATACATTTCTTCCTGTTATTAGTGTGTTGGTAATAAGAATTAGTATATTGCTAATGAATTAAAGAGAGTCCAGGACAGAGGCTCTTGGAGATGATGGCAACCTCTAGGTAAGTAACAATAGGTAATTACCACTTTAAATAGGTAAAAGCATGTTTCTGTCTAATTGGAGTTAGCCTGTTGCTAGCATTTTTCTAGCTGTAATTGGTAACATTATTTTATGAATTTTCTTGTTGTTAGCATGAATAATATGTTGTTAGCATGAGTTTCTAGCATGAGTTACTATGTTTCTATCATGAATGGACATGTTGTCAGCATGTGTTTTTAGCATACAGTAAATGTTACTGACATGCTTGTACCATGAAATAACATTTTTGATAAGTTAGCATGTTTCTAGTTTAGATATCATTTGATTAGAACGAATTAGGACATCCTTAACATGTTGCTAGCCCTAATTAATGTGTTGCATGTGTCACATATGATTTACAGACCGAACGTTTTGTTAGGTAATATTAACTTTTTATTTTTTATTTTTTTTACTTTAATTCTATGGAACGAAATATAGCTATGACAGCCAATCAAAATCCATCCTACTCTTTAACAGGCTCAAGGGTTTAAAAGTGGCAGATAATAAAACAGCATCATGAACAGGACAATATTACATTGTGTGCTGGTGGATGCTAATATTGTTATCAGGTATCATTCTTGGTGTGAACAAACCTTTAACAGAAAGAGAGAGAAAAAGTTATTCTAGCTTTAAAAAAACAATGACTGTCATAAAACAACACAGAAACAATACACCTCTGTTCTCCATTTTTTCGTTCACTTGTCATTAGTTTCCATAAAAAAACAATAATATGAGTATATGAAATGTTATTGAGGAAGATGTATGTCACCAGCAGAAATCATTAGCTTTAGTGATTGTTGTTGCTGTCATAACTTAATTTTTTGCTTTTGGGAGCTGCTGTCTTTGAGGCCTATGGTGCGACACATGTTGTTGTTGCTTGATCCTGCTGGGAGCCAGTGGGGAATGTCAACCTGTAGGATATTAGCTCAGCAGCTTTGTTGTATGCTATAGGAAAACCTGAGGGTGCTTGTGATCTTTAAATCGGCCCACATGACGTTCGGGCCCTGTGGAGAGGTGATGTGTGAGGGACCCTTCCTGATGGGATGTCGCATTTTCTTTCTGACAGCTCAACGGGAACGTCAATGGATGTCAGGTGCGCCTTCTGAAATAGGGTTATTTTGGATGCTTTGAGCTTCTCGAGTTTCAGTTGGTGAATGAAACTCAAATGTGCTTTCACAAAATAAAGAAATGTTGGAAAGGCTTTGAATTACAGCTAGCAAAATGTTGTATAAGTAAATCAATTTACAGCATACCATTCTTTAATAATCAACACACTTATTGGAAATATGTGCTTCAGACATTTTTTTTGAATCAACAAAAACATACTTAAATGTATGTTTGACTACAGTTTATAGGTCAAATAAACTAATGATATTTACAAGGACATATTATCAACACATAAGAATTTCTCTTCCTACAACACTAAATAAATACCACAAAACACCTGACCTCACCTATCTATCTGCATATAGACAACTTTTCTGGTATGGTCAGTTTGCTAAGTAGCCCACTTTGTACAGAGTCTGGTAATGCAAGGTTCCACAAAAGAGATAAAAATGACTTAAAATCAAGGTAAAACTATGTCGTTAAAACTACATAGGGTTTAGGTCAGTGGTTCACTAGTCTTGGTAATCTGTATGACAAGCCCTCATGAACATGTACAAGAAAGACATGTATCTGACATATACAAAAAAAAATGTATCCTAAGTACTATATTTCACATTTGCAAAAATATAGGCTAAGGCACATATTTCCAGCAAAATTGAGCTAGTAATAACCGTTTAGCTATACAGTGTGTGCCGATTATTTTTTAGGGGAAACGGGGTAATGACAGCCCAAAGTCTTCATATTTTTTCAATAAATACAAGAAGAAGCAGAAGAAGAGGAAGAAGAAGAAGAAAGTTTGCAGCCTGTAAATTAAAGTGGTGCTTTTTACTCCCCCAATTCCCCAACCCTTTAATATCATTCCTTTACACATATATATATATACTACATAACTACTCTAATATTTTTTTTAAATGTTTCCTTACCGTTTCCTAATCATTCTAAATCATTACCAAAAAAGTTTTTGCCAAAGCGAGTGATTTGGCTGTCAAAGGTCTTGAGAAGTTCATGCGGCTTTAAGAGGTCCATTCAGTAGAGATTCCTTTATGAAAAGCCCTTTTCTACCAGCGTCTCATGTCTAAATGCCGCTTTATCAGAACAAACAGATGATGCCAACCGCTGCCACGAGGATGATTTCACTCTCACGCATTGTGTTTATTTATTTGTTTATTGTTTTGTTTACTGCCTAAAGCAGTAGGTATTTGTCTTTGTACTTTCATGAATAATGCAGCTCCCCTCCTGGGATTGATGATCTTTAACTTGCTTGACTTTCATCCATATGCTTATATATTCATTTATCTATGCTACCATTCCATTACCAGGGGGAATGAGGTATCTGAGGACGCCAACGATGTGTCAGCGGGGGAAGTTTTGTGCCATTTTACCTGACAGTTGGACTTCTGTTACTCACAGACAGGTTTGAAATTTTCTGATTTAAATTCCGCCATGCTCTGAAATCAGAATTATTCAGCTCAAGGTAAGTACATTCAGTGAGGTTGGGGCAGATATAATATAACTGTAAACAAGCAACAACTTGCAATTGAAATCTTGGAAATTTTCAGGGGGGGG
>CAIGQV010019090.1:6555195-6567921 GCA_903798115.1 Danio jaintianensis
ACAAGGCACCTCAAAACTCACAATCACATTTTTTTTCATAATAAGATGTCTAAAGTAACACACACATACACTGTAAAAATTGATTGCTCCAATTATCACAACTTATTGTTTTGAGTTAAGTTAACTTATCTGGATTGAATGTGTTGAAAACTTATATATCAAAGTTTTACTTGGCTGAACTTATTAGACTTAAAAAACAAGTCAGTTGAACTTCTATACCTGTATATTAGTTAACTTCTTGAAACATCTGAGCTTTAAATAGTACAAATATGTGCAAATGGAAACGAATGCATTTTAATGAAATAAATCCAATTCAAAATTGTATTTGTATGTATATTTGTCAAGAGGCATTTCTGTGTGGAGTTTGCCTGTTCTCCCTGTGTTTGTGTGGATTTCCTCTGGGTGCTCCGGTTTCCCCCAAAGACATGTGGGAATCAACAAAATTGGCCATATTGTGTGTGTTAATGAGAGTCAAGTTTAATATTTAAGTTCACTAAACTTAAACCATGTCCATTACACTTGAATTATAAAGTCCTATCAACATTATTCTTAATTACAACAACTCATCTATTTAGGTTCTTTAAACTTAGACCACATCCATTACACTTGTATTGTCAAGTCCTGTGAACTTTAACCTGCGTTAAGACAACTTCACTATTTAAGTGAAGTAAACTTAAAATTTTAAGGCAGCACGAACACTTAAAGTTGAAACAAAAAGTGTTTTTATAGTGTACAATCACTGTACATTATATGTACGTAAACATGAAATATATAAAATAAAAATAGTATTGCATTATTTTGTTTATCTAAAAATTAATTGCAAACAATATTGTTTTAACCATATTGAGACATGGATTAAAATGACTATAACATTACAGTTATACATATAAATATATATTTATATACCTTTAACTTCTATATACTTTTATCAAATAGCATTAGTAGCTCCAGCAGCGAAAATCGTGCACCATGGACAATGTGAAACATGTATTGCTCTCTGATGAGTCTACCTTTCCCACATCCGGGAGAGTTACAGTGTGGAGAAGTCCCAAATAATCGTACCACTCAGACTGTTGCATGCCTAGAGTGAAGCATGGGATGGGTCAGTGATGGTTTGGGCTGCAATATCATGGCATTCCCTAGGCCCAATACTTGGGCGCATCACTGCCAAGGACTACCAAACCATTCTGCAGGACCATGTGCACCCAATGAGTCAAACATTGTATCCTGAAGGCGGTGCCGTGTATCAGGAGGATAATGCACCAATACACACAGGACTGGTGACAGAGTGGTTTGATAAACATGAAAGTGAAGTTGAACATCTCCCGTGGCCTGCACAGTCACCAGATTTAAATATTATTGAGCCACTTTGGGGTGTTTTAGAGCAGCAAGTCAGGAATCGTTTTTCTCCACCAGCATCACGTAGTGACCTGGCCACTATTCTGCAAGAAGAATGGCTCAAAATTCCACTGGCCACTGTGCAGGGCTTGTATCCATCATTCCCAAGTCGATTTGAAGCTGTGTTTGGCTGCAAAAGGAGGACCTACACCATACTAATAGCAACCTAAACTGTCTAACTAACAACATACTTCAAAATATTTAAATTCTTACACAAAAAAAAGTTGTATAAGTTTGAAGTGGCCCAGTGTTAAGCAAATAAATGTTCATTTTTGGTTGAACTATTCTTTTGTCTTCATAGGGGAAAAACATCTCTGAAGACCTAAAATAACAGAATCAATTGAAGAAAAGTGTCAATCATTTTTGAAGGGTTTGAAATTGTCTCAGCATGGCAATCTGTCTTCTCTGTCCATATCTCATGGCTTGAAAAGCATGGACTCTGGGTCAGTACTGCATCATGCTCTATGTATCATTTCAGTATCGTTTTGATGTCTGGGTAGCTTATAAAAAAGGTAAGCGCAAATACCCCCGGCACCACCACTTAAGTGCAGCAACTGTTAAAATATTTTATAAGTCTATTCCCAAAGCCTAAATTTTTAAATATGTTTGAAAAAATGTGTTACACTAGGGGGAGGTCTGTCTGTGGTGCAGTTTCCACAGAGTATTTGCTTTATCCCAAACCCAAGAACAGAGTAAAATCACACAGCTGTTAGAAATGACTTATTACCCAGCAAGAGTCCATTGAGCACTGTCTTTCACAGGCTATTGTATCTAAATGTGTATTTCATTCTAAACGACTTTTGCCATTGACCTTGCACCTACACATTGTAGGAGAAGATTAACTAATGGCTTCTTGTTAAACGTTCCCAATTTGGCGTCTGCAGGATAATTAATGAAGTAATTAAACAGCAGAGGACAAATCTGCAGAATCATCAGAATTAAAAAAACAACAACAACAACAACAACAAAAATGATTTTGTATGTCCTCTCAAGCTTGTCCTTTGGTTTTTCATGCTGTTTTCACACAATCGTTTCACACAATGCTAAATTCTATTAGGAGGATATTAAAGAGAGAGTTTAAGGGAAAATTACATTTCTGTTATCCTTTACACAACCTCATGTCTTTTTAAAGTAAGTGTGGTATTCTTTCTTCTGTGCAAAACAACAGGAGATGTTTTGATAAATGCTTACATGGCCCTGGCATTTAAACAAAGGCAGATAGTGTTAGTAATCAGTTCTTATTTATGCATGCACATATTTAAACTCGGTTTCCATTGTATTCATGTTGATTTCATATGATGATGAGAAACCTTTGTACATTTAAACAACTTTTTGTATGCATTTTGGGTAACCCTCAAGTAAAAGAAGAAAAATATTGTCTAAACATACACCATACAGGCGACATGGTGGCTCAGTGGTTAGCCTCAGCAAGAAAGTTGCTGGTTCAAGTCCCGGCTGGGTCAGTTAGCATTTCTGTGTGGAGTTTTTTGCATGTTCTCCGTGTGTTCGCGTAGGTTTCCTCTGGGTGCTCCAGTTTCCCCCACAGTCCAAAGACATGCGGTGTAGGTGAATTGAATAAACTAAATTGGCCGTAGTGTATGTGTGTGCATGTGAGAGTGTATGGGTGTTTTCCGGTATTGGGTTGCAGCTGGAAGGGCATCCGCTGTGTAAAACATATGCTGGATAAGTTGGCGGTTCATTCCGCTGTGGCGACCCCTGATGAATAAAGGGACTAAGCTGAAGGAAAATTAATGAATAAATACACCATACATAAATATGACTAGTTGCCCTTCATTTACAAGATGTAGGTTACTTTTTTCTTTGGTAGAACATTAAAGCTAATCTTGTTGAATTGTAATATATAATTTACAGGCAATATAAAATGAATAATTGTGATGATACATTGATGATACATTGAAGCCATATGAACTGACTTAACAACATCTACATTGACCAATCACAACAAAATGTTCCAATCAGAGCAGAGTAGGTGGGGTTTAGAGAGAATGAAACCCTTTTAGACACTCTTAGAAAAGAGCTGATGCTGCAAAATACATAACGAGAAAATGCAAAGAACTTCTATTGTAGGAAACCTCCAAACCTCCAAAAGAAAACTAGCAAGCTTTTAAACAGCAAAACAGAGGGCACCTTAAAATGTGATCCAGGTTTAAATCATCATGAGTGACTGATAACAGTGTTCATTGTTGAAGCCATAAAAAGTGCTCCACCTGTAACCTCCTTTCCACCGCTGCTTTCAAAACGCAGCACAGCAGAAGCTCCAGACGATCTGCTGACCTCATGTGTACGTGCTGAAGAATAGACCCATGTTGAAGACCTTGCCCACGGTGCTTTCCTGGATTTATGCTCGACTTGGTGGAATGACTCCGTCTCCCGGGTGCCAGCAGGTTGAAATAGAGGCTGTGATGAAGTAGGCTAAAGGACAAACTCACTTGATTTTAATAAGGTGTTGTCACAGCAGATAAGTTGGCCCGGTATCAGCCGGGCCCAGAGAGTTGGAGTCTTTCCAGCTACTTTAAATACAGCTGTTCTGCCAGAGCCAGATACACTCGCTCTATCAAGGTTACAAAAGTATTCATAATAGTGAGCACACAAACTCTAGTGTCTCTTGTTCACCTCAACCGAACTCTGTGCTGCTCTCATGCGGTTAACAGCCAGCTCTCGATAGACAAACACACACCTGAATTTGACATCCACACTTTGATGTCATTTTGACCACCAACATAAAGATAAAAAGTATTATAACATAAGAAAAGTTTTATTCAGCTGAAAGATTCAATTAAAAATTTACACTGGATCTTGTATCACTACAATGCATGTAAACTACCTTCATATCAAAAAGACATCAAATTGACATCTAACACTGGTTTCAAAAAATGACAGGACTGTCCTCTAATCGATTTATGGTGTGTTTTTGATGAGAATGTTAGATGGTAGACAGTAGTTAGATGACATCTATTTGAATAGCATTTTTGATGTGTATTTTGACGTCTTTTTTAGGGTCGTTTTGATGTCTTATGTGTTCGAGCACTGTCAAACATCACTTAGTGGTATCATCCCAAGACAAATCGCAATTGATGTTTCATCCTGGTGAAAAGTACAGCATATTCTCTGAACATTGAAAAAATTATCTGAAGATTCATCTGTTTAAACTTAATCGTTTAATTGTCTGACAATATCATTCCTTATTTATTTGCACTGGACATGTATGTTTATAAGTAGCTTGTTGAAATCGTCTGCTAAATGAATAAAAGTTAGTTTGATTTTAATTTGAAACCACTTTGAGTTTGGAAGATTAATAAATAAGCCCAGAACTTTGATTGTGATTTTAGTGCCACTTTTAACCTTGTATTATAAGTGGACTTGGCAACTCGGCTGTGGAACATACAATCAGAAGGGTGTCTGAAAAAAACATGTTGCAAGAGAGATAAAGTCAGTCACGTCCAGTATGTTCCAGTCACCGTGTGTTGCTTTGTAAATTGGACTTTACAGGTGTTCAGCCAAATAATAGGGAGCATGAAAGTTCAGTGCAAGGGGTTGATTTATATATCACTTCAGAGGAAGTGGACAGAGAAATGAAGCTTTCAGTTAGAGTGCAGCAGCCTGGTACTGGAGAATATCTGTCTAAATAAAATGTGGTTTAAAAGAAAAGTTTCTGCCTGACGTTTTATAGATGTGATTTAATAAATATTGGAAGGCCAAAGGATGATCAACACCAAATCTCCCCATATAAAGCTGCCAATTAATAATGTCAATTAATCTTTTGTATTTATTTTTATAGATCACTTGTGACATTTTATAGAGAAAAATATGAATAATATTGTACAAAATTTGTTGTGATTAAAAACACTAAAACGCAATAATACTATAAATATAGTATATAATTGTATAAATGCTAAATTATTTGATATAGTTTTTTAATATTGATTTGATAAAGCTTATCTGTTGGCAGATTAACACATTTCATGTTCTGTATGAGAACACTAATGATAGTATCTCTAGATGTTATCAAACTCTCGTGTCATTATATGTTAACTAAAAAGCCATTAATCATAGAGACAGATTGTGAAACTTGCCAAAACAAAACAATAGCTGCAGTAATATCTTGATACTGGATCTTTCAGAGATCTGAATTGTTACTATAGTAACTAATTTGCAAGCCTAGTGTTAAACAACATGCAAGGCAACAAGGCAAATCCACAGCAACTTACACTTAACCATTTTGCAACAAAATAAATCCATTTTACCAAACATAAAACAAGAAACAATAATAAAGGTATATTTGATTAAGGTATTTTCATTAGCCTAGTGTGTTCTCGTGGAACCTTAACTGGAACCTTAATATTATATAATTATAATTATTTAGAATTTGTAATAATAAGGAAAAAAAGAATAATAATTACTTGTAATTACACAGTTTATCATATTATTTGAAATCATTCACTTGTCATAACGTTAACATAATTTTGATAATAGTAATAAAAAATATTGTCAATATTGTTATTACTATTAAGCAATATCTTTGTTTAATAAATATTTACACAATTCTTATTTTGATTATTACATTTGTTTGTAATATCACACCAAATAAAAAAATTAATAATAATGAAAACACATGTATTATAATTAAACAAAGCGTGGGTAAATGAAGGTATATTTCGTTTTAAAGCATTAAAACTGCAAGTGGATTCCAGCACAACTAATTTGGTCTTTTAGCCTAGCGTGTTCTCACCCTCCCACTTAACAAGTGGCACCCTAACCAGCTACAGGAGCGAGCTAGCTTTAATTAAACAGTGTTAATTACGACAGAGAAGAGGGACACACTCATTATCCCGATAACAGCTGCTCGTGCGAACACTAGCCAACCACCCCCGGAAAGAGCAGACCAGATATCACAAAACACACACTCACACAAACATGTGCGGTTTGTCCCGTGAACATTTTCATGAACTTGAGTTCACATTAAGACCTGAGGGCAGCGGTGTGTTTTGTAGGCTGTGTTGTTGTGTGCTATAAATTCTCCCATTAAACCCTCAGCCGTTTGCTCTCTGTAGGGGGGAAAGGCTGGTGATTCTACTTTCAATGAATCGCTTAACCGGCAGCAATCGACCTTTGTTAGAATGAAAATTACTTATAAATGTAGGGTTATTAAGAAGTGCTAAGTATATACAGATATATACATAAACAAAAGAAAAGGCAAAATTATATCATCTACACCTAATCCCAGCATGCAAAGCTGCCTAATATTACATTGTATATAAATGGTAAATGCTTGAATCCGATTGGTCAATTGCATCCTTCTAAGGTCAGAAATATTTGCATAATGACCTCTGAATTGATTGTTGTCCCTGGCAACCAATTCCATGCATACAGTAGCTTTGTTTTTTGTTTTGTTCTTTTCAACTGAAATCAATATTTTATATCCATGTATTATATATATATATATGGATAATTAATCAGCTGGATATGGAAAGGTCAACTCATTGATTCTGTTACAAAAAAGTGTATTGTGATTAACATAATAATAATAATAATAATAATATTAATATTAATAATAATAGAATAGAATATTATTTTATGGGTTACACACAAGACATGTCACATGTATAGTTTTGAATGGGGGGGAAATGGTCAATATGGGAAATGAAGCCCCGCCTTCTATACAAGAGCCAATCATCGATCGCTATAGACTGACATTTCTCCCCGAGGGAGGGGCTTAGTCCAGGCATGTGCTTTTATGACAGTTTCTGCAGTTGTTATTAATCGTCTGGAGTTGGCAAATACACTGGAATCTCAGCGAATACTTGCTTCACAGACATGAGAAATATATCCACATAAAGCTTTTAAACAAACCATCTACACTGGTTAAGCGATGGGATGATGCATCATAGCAAATTGTTAGTGTGATTTTAATAAGTAGGACATGTTCCTGGATCATCATCTATGTTGATATGAAATACGAAAGGTTTGTAATGCAATTTGACTTGTCCCCCTTAGATGGTCTGCTTGTGCACTTTGACCCCACACATGCAAAGATCAATTACCTCTCTGAAGAAGCATTAAATTACTGCCTTTTTATTTGGTTTATTGAACTTTACACCCAAATCACCCTCATTAATCATTAATCCTTTCATATGTAAGTTTTAAATATTCCTGCTTACCCCCCTGTGTAAGTTTATCATTGTGACCATTATTTAGAATTCAATGATTTAAAGTTTCCATGGCGAAATGTCAAGTGTATCACGTGACACCGCAGCTCTGATGATTTATGTATAGATTTTGTTTTGTTTCTTTTATGCCTATTCTGCAAATATTGACACGTTTGAGCTGCAATAATAAGGTCATCAACTCAAATGATCAATATAACTATTTGTTAGTTTGTTTATTGTAGACACAATAGTCTAATATAATTTTGAACAAAATTGTTTTCAGGTTTACAAAAGGGATGTAGCTTCTTATTCCAATTTCACCCTGATTGCTTCAGACCATATCGTGACTTATTGAGCTTACACACTAATTCCTCTTCTGTTTTTGATTTGACCTCAGTATATAGGGGCATGCAGATATGCAGCGTTGACATCCATCTGATGTAACTCTAAATCATACTGCACTGTGAACTGCATTAAAACACATACAGAGGTCATAGCAGCACTAGGTGAAACCGTCTTCTTATAATCAATACCAGACACTTAGCTATAACCTTTTGCCACATATCTGGCCTTGTACTGTATATCATCTCATCAGGATTCTCTTTTATGGTGTAAACCCATCTACCCTCTACAAAAGGTTTACCTATAGGTAGAGTTGCTAATATGAAGGTATTGTTCTCTATCAGAAAGTCCTTCTCCTCCTTCATAGCTTTTGCTCACAGCACTGACTAATGTCTTAGGGACATCACATGCAACATGATAGAATTAGTCAATATTTGTTAATGCCTGATCCTTATGACCTTTTATATCATATTCATAGTCTGTATATTACTGAGGGGTTTCCTCTCTCTATTTGGACATGGAGCCATGTCAGGTCTTGATTACTGGGTTTCAACTTTCTTCCTATGTTCAAAGTGTTCATATACATCCTCATCTGTTTGAGTGTCACATTCACTGGTACTCTGTGTGACAAACACAAAGATTACAAAGTTTTTGTTATAACCAACAAATATCCCCTTTTCCCAGCATGTGTCCGACTTTGTCTTTTTATATTGGTATTAGGCATGGTATGATAACCGGTTTCAAGGTTTACCGTGGTTTTAAAACTGCAAGGTTTTAAAACTGCAAAAAATTTCTGTCACACCATTCCAATGGCATATGTAAGTTGTTGTTTTTTTACTACTGTTTACTCCAGTATCTCTAGCACAAAAGGACCCTTCACAACAGAAGCTACGATTCAACCCATGATTCAGCAAACATGTGAAAAACAAATTGCTTATACACCAACATCCAATCTGTCACAATCATCATTCATTCATTTTCTTTTCGGCTTAGTCCCTTTATTAATCCGGGGTCGCCACAGCGGAATGAACCGCCAACTTATCCAGCATATGTTTTACGCAGCGGATGCCCTTCCAGCTGCAACCCATCACTGGGAAACATCCACATACACTCATTCACACACATACACTACGGACAATTTAGCCTACCCAATTCACCTATACCACATGTTTTTGGACTTGTGGGGGAAACCGGAGCACCCGGAGGAAACCCACGCGAACACGGGGAGAACATGCAAACTCCACACAGAAACGCCAACTGACCCAGCCGAGGCTCGAACCAGCGACCTTCTTGCTGTGAGGCGAACGTGCTACCCACTGCGCCACCGTGACGCCCCTGTCACAATCACCAGCGATCTATTCCATAGAGATCACTGGAGGACTACAATCCTGTCTCCATATGGACTACAACTCCCTTCAGGCACCACACATACACCTGTTCTGATTCTACTTTGATTACTCACACACATCTGGAATCTTTTCTAGTACTGATTACATGGACTATATATAGAGCACACTCACACACAGACTTTGCTGAGTCTTGTTTGGTTAACACCCTGTAACATTACAAAGCGTTCCCTGCTTTAGTTTCTCTGTGTTTTGACCCTTGCTTTGTTTTATCATTTACCCTGTCTGCCTGTTACCTGACGACGCCTCTGGATTTAATTATTTGTGCCTGTCTTTCACCATTTCCTCTGACTACAATTCTTAATAAAACCTGCATGTGGATCCTCACTCCGTTGTCTACTGACCGCCCTGTGGTTACACAAGGATGCTATAGATCTGAACAGTGCAGTGACTTATCTATATCCAAAGAAAAGAAAGATATCCAAAGATGTATTTTCAAGTTGTAAAGAAAAAAAAAATGTTTTTAAAAACTAATTAAAACAGCAGAAGTCAATTATTTACTTTATTTATTTAGCCTGACATGTTTACTGTTACAAAATATTTAAAATGTTTCTTAAACTAAATATATTGTGTTTTACCTAGACATTTAAAAAGAATATATTTTAGAGCCGTAATCACAATACCGTGATACTGTGATATTTTTATCCAAGGTTATCATACTGTCAGAATCTTATACCAGCCCATGACTAATTGGTATGCATAACATTCTGGACAGGTCAGAATTTTAGGTGATATGGAGTTTGTTTGAGATGTTTGTTGTAACATCTATTTCTGATTATGACAGCAGTTTGAACTGCATATGTCCGCAAATCTTTGGGTCATTTACTCTCAATTAGCATTAATCTTGCCATTTCTAGGTCATGGGGTCAATTAAGAACACATACAATAACATAACTCAACACTGCAGTCTATGAGTTAAAGTAACTCATAGTAATAAAGTAAACTTTATTTCTGTTATGTTTTGCCTGCTATACATAACACATGAGAAATTATGATAGATGTGACAAAGTCCATAACTGTGACATTAGAAAGTGTCCAAGCCCTTGTCTCGAATGCTTTATCTCTTTTGCTGTGTGACAGGGCTCATTGTCCTGCATGAAAATTGCTGTCTGAATGGGCGATGAAAGCAGGAACGAGCAGCAACAAGACGAACAGAAACTATTTTGGGTGCCATACTTGAAATGCAAGTGGAACATAATGCTGAACACATTCTTGCTTTTAATCTTATATATTCAAATTGTGGCATGCTGTGCAAATATGTAATTCTCCTTGTATTATTTGTCTACATAAATTACGGCACACTGTATGAACGTGTTATTATTTCTACTTATCTCTGTCTATACAAACTATGATGCATTGCTTGAACCAGTTGGATTGATTGAAGTGGATCAAAACTTAAGAATGGGTGTTGATCAATAGTTTTAGAAGAACTTTGATTAAAGTTTTGATCCACTTCAAATGTTGACTACTGTATTACTTAACTACTTAACATTATTAGCAACACATTGTTGATGCGTTCTTTGTATTTGGCGCTTTTGCATTTGTGTTGATGGGAAAGATGAGGTGCATGTAGTGACTTCAGACCTGGTTCTAAGGTGGATCTCTAGATGAGAGAGAGGCCAAACTCCTGTTGGAGAAAACACCAGCAAACCATTACATGTTACCTCCACCATTTATGACTTCTTTGAAGACATCAGGTTCAGTCTCTTCACAGTTTGACAACATTATGTTTTATGTTGCTTTCATCATTAAAGTGAACTTTGGACCAGTTCTGACCACACAACATGCTCCTTAGCAAAGTTAGTCCAGTCTTTTAATTCCTTCTGCTGATGAGAAGTTTGGTCACAGTCCAAATTTTCTTAAATGAGGACACATTGAATACCGAGATCCTATTTGTATGATATGATATACAGCTACACTGAAGTGCTACAAGTATGATATTACATTTATATTTCACTTTGACGGCTGAAATGTGTGAACAAAAGAAAACACACCATGTTTAAAAACCCTTTGTATGAGAAACTCCTTATTTCCATAATTTCCTCTCCCAATGCACAAGACACTTTTATATCAACTCTCCATGTTTCTGGAAAACATCATGCAGTACTTAGTGTGCTTCACATAGATTAGCAGGGTTTACAAACCACCTTTAGGATACACTCATTTCCTCTCCATTTGCACCAGAGACCTTCTTATAACCTCCCCTTGCTTTCTTGAAAACATTGTTAAATTCTGAGTGTGCTACAAACAGGCTTGACTACCTTTAGGATACACTCTCTCCTCTCTGTATGCATGGGAGAGAGAAAAATCAATGCTAAATGTTCATCGTTTTTAAAAGCTCTAACATTTGGAGAAGAGCTCACAGCTGAGCATTTTTAGAAGAGCACTGGGGTTTCCGGTAGACACATGCCCTAACTTAGACTTGTCATAGCATTTATATATTGCTGCTCTCTGATGATTTGAAGTGCTTCTTTTATCCTCACTTGTACGTTCCTTTGGATAAAAGCATCTGCTAAATGAATGAACGTAAATGTAATATTTGCTCTGGAATAAATAAAAGATGATTGAGTCCAAATATTGCCAGTAGATATACCCAAAGCAAATAATATGTCATGTGTAACCATTGTAGAGACATACATCAAATTCCAAAAGAAGTGTCAGTGGAAAGGCTGCTTCTGTTGGTACATGAGCAATGAACCACTATTAATGCACTGAAAGTCCAAATAGCTTCAAATGAAGCTATCCTTACAAGTCCTATCTATCCTAAATCCTAGCTATCCTTACCACATATTTCAAATCTAAACTACATTTTCACCTAAAAACCTAATGTGACACAACATCAGCAGTAGTTACATTTAGCCCCTAGAACCTTCCTGCAAACCCCTATTTGAAAACCCATTATTGGGAATATAATATTAAAAAGCATTCATGATGCTGCTGTATGAGCTCCATATTTCAGTGATGCCCGTGCTGGAAATCAAATGGAGACCACAAGTGTTGTGTGACAGGGGCTAATGATGTCCTCCTGAATCCTCTACAGAGCCTCTACTGGGGAATTGTGTTTGTGTTTCTGCGTCTGGCAAATGGCCACATGATTCTCTGTGTGCCAGGTGTTCTTTTATTTATCACACACACAAAAGTGACCTTTATATCTGCACATTAAAGAGAGGAATCTACCACCCACAGATCGGCCTTCCCATTTAGTTTTTTAGTAGAAAAAGCACAAACAATTCACTTTTTTTCCCAGGAGTTCTACTTTTGGCTATTGACTGTAGTGTTGTTTATTTGTACAAATGTAAGATTCATAAAAATAATGTTTCCAAGATCCTGATATATTTTATTTGTCCTTTGGGGGACAGTATAACAGTGCAGATTATTTGCACTGTGCTATATATAACAATAACAATGTATAT